>OZ010592.1:91803215-91823215 GCA_963932145.1 Acanthosepion lycidas | reverse complement strand
CAGATTATGATGCTATGTAAGATACGAAAATGTTGACGCTAGATTGAAGAGGGTTAAGATTATAATGATCGAAGAACCATCCTTCGCTTTCCATCCCTGCAAAATGTGTTTTTTATATATATATGGGTATTTGGGGGTACTTGCATCTGTGCGGGTAAAATAAACAAGCATTGAAATTTTATTTAAATGCCGATTTTCTGCCTTTATCTATCTATCTATCTATCTATCTATCTATCTATCTATGGCAGTCTGCTTATCTATCTAGCTATCTATCTATGGCAGTCTACTTATCTATCGATCTATCTATATATATATCTATGGCATTCTGTTCATATCTATTTAACTATACATCTTTGGTAGTCTGCTTATCTATCTATCTATCTATCTATGGCAGTCTGCTTATCTATCTATCTATCTATCTATCTATGGCAGTCTGTTCATATCTATTTATCTATCCATCTTTGGTAGTCTGCTTATCTATCTATCTATCTATCTATCTATCTATATATATATATATATATATATATATATATATATATATATATATATATATTCATATCCGTCTATATATCTCTAAAAGGCTTTTCGTTATCTATCTCAGTCTATTCATATCTATCTATCTATCTCTCTCTCTCTCTCTCTCTCTCTCTCTCTCTCTATATATATATATATATATATATATATATATATATATATCCCAGTCTGTTCATATCTATTTATCTTCCATCTTTGGTAGTCTGCTCATCTATCTATCTATCTATCTATCTATCTGTCTATCTATCTATCTATCTATTTATCTATCTATCTATCTATCTATCTATCTATCTATCTATCTATCTATGTGTATGTATGCGTGTGTGTGTATGAGATGAGTTTTTTCTTCATATAAGTTCTGTCATTAAAAAAAGTAGGTGTAGGGCCACTAGTTACGACGCTCTCTCTGTCATGTCTGCATTCCTTTTCCAAGAAATTCAGACAAGAAGAGCATTTTCTCCAGAGGAAATTGAAATACTCGACGGGCTTTCAACTGTCGCGCATCGAGCACTCCTAAAATCTGCAATTAACAAAAGCGATAAGTCGTCAAAATTTGTTTTCTTGGCCTGACTGATGTTGCCATCGCGAGACTTTCAAGCAAAAAAAAAAATAACTGAAAAACATGTAAACAAAAAAACGGTGAGAAAGTAATTTCTTTCTCAAATTCTTACACTCCCCAATTTCTTTGTTTTAATGACGACAGGTTTTAAATGCCGACTATTTTAAAAAAAAAAAAGGATTTATTTCAACAACCACATCAGTGTGAAACAATCTGAACGCCTTTTTATTGCAGTAGGAGGTGCGATCAAGGTGACGAAATCCTAGTCATGAATCTTTATAATACTAAAACTGTGAACTTTACTTGCTTGCTTGTGTGTTCGCTTCCGTACTCACAAAGTCATATATAGAGAGTGGGGGAAAGAAAGATATAAATTTATTATCGTGTAGGAATAGGGGAGAAGGAAATGGTGTGTATAATTATTTAAGCTTCATTCCATCTCTCTCTTTCCATCTCTCTCTCTCTCTTTCCAAAACACTCTCTCTTTTCACCTCTCCCCCTTTCCTTCTCTTTTCCCTCTCTTTCCACCTCTCTTTTTCCACCTCTCTCTCTTTCCCCCTCTCTCTTTCCACCTTACTCTTTCGACGTCTCTGTGATATCCTGTATGCTTATTTATATTTCAGTTTTCTTTAAACAAACAATATTTCAAATATTAAAAAAAATATTTTTTGCCACCACTATTTACATTATTCGGACTATTGCCCTCATCTTTGTTGCCTAATTTATCAGTACCTGATTGGTACAAACCAAGGTAACAGGAAGATTGATTTTCCGAATATTATATGGCTTATATATATATACTTATATTATATTATGTATATATTTATATATACTGGCATAAACAAACACAATAGATGGACCACACACACGAACCCTACACCATACGATGTGCGTGTATATATGTGTACAGATATTCCTTATAATAAAACAATATATATATATATATATATATATATATATATATATATATATATATATATATATATATATATAAACAGGGAGAAGGAAGATGTATACAAATACTAGCAAAAACACATACGGCACACACTATGCGCAAAAAAAGGTAGACTGGTTTAAAAAGACACAGAGGTCTTAGAAAAGATAAGAACAAGGACCTCCTTCGTTCGCCCTTTCTCTGAACAATCCTAATTATTTTATTATCCCTTAAGCATAAAATTATTTTCTCCACAGGTCCAAGAAAATTTGGATTACTACTACACACAAAAGATAATGATTAAATATCGAAAAACATAATGAAAATTAATTCCTACAAATAATTTATGCAAATAACTACTCTACATCTGACGAATGTCAAAAGCTTTGAAACCCGTGTAGCAAAAATATGGAAAATAATGTATAATATGTATTTAAAAAATACACATGAAAATCAAAAGCGTTTACGGCTTCTCTCTTCTCTTTAAAGTATACACTTTTCTCCCGTTGGAACAGCTATAAGCCATGCAGATTTAAATTTAAATTCTCACTTGTGACGAATGCAGTTATCGTTTTTTTTTTGCATGCTAGCATGCTAGTTAACATTCGTGACAGTCAGCTATTGGCTCTCACGCTGGCCAATAGAATCTTCCTGCCTATTCGTGGCAGCCAGCTATAGGCTCTCTCTCTGGCCAGTACAAAATGGCCGCAAACTACATGAAAACTGCCGTATAAGCATGAAAAAAATTGATTATTTCCACTATCGATGTGAGTTGGGAAATGCAACGTCGGTCTTGGCCTTTCCACTAACTTGGAGCATGTGCATGTAAATTTTGTTGCAAATCCCTCGGAAATTGCGGCCGTGCGTTCGTTACACACACACATACACACAGACACACACACATCCTGCCTTATATATATATATATATATATATATATATATATATATATATATATATATATAACTATGAACCTAAAGAACCAGGTTCACCTGTCTCTTTAGGTTCATAGTTAGATTCGCTCTACTTAGTGTATTGAGCACTTTATTTAGTTGCTTCTGCTTTACTCGTTTTGGAGGCTTTTTCTTTGAACTCTGAGCTTGTATTCTGGACGATTGTTTTAATCTCAATTAGATGTTCTTAGTTCTTTCTTTTTTTATTCCTTATTTTTCCTTGGGTATTGGTTTGTTCATTTACAAGCCAACACCCCTATGGTTTTTCCAGACGAGTATAACTATATATATATATATATATATATATATATATATATATATATATATATATATATTAAACAAAAACGATGCTGAAATCTAGCTGCCCACCCGCAATTTAAAGTTTTAACGGACTCTAAGTTAGATATACGTCTGTCTCGTAATCTTCAGGCAGTTCAAGGGACAAGATGAACTGATTGTACATTTTCGAGCACATGTTATTGCAGCACGTTTATGTACGATTGTGTCCCATGCCCAAAACAAAAGGAAATATCATATGTGTATCAATGGTAACACTTTGGGATTGAGGTCAGATCAAGACCATAGAAGATTTATAGAATTTGTGTTACAGTTATTTGAAACAAAAGAAAAAGACAGAACAAAAACATAAACGTTAGATGTGGATTTGAAATTAAACAACACTGGCAAAATTTTAGTAGCTTAAAAAAAACAGAAACGTAAATGCCAACATTTTATTACATTTGTGACACTATTTAGCGTTTGGCTAACTAATTAAGCGTGGAAATTAAAAGCGAGAAATACTTAAGGCGAGAAAAAGCTATGACGAAAGACATACTGAGCGATGTTATTTTTTTTAACAAAAGAAAAGTGGTAAAGATTTTATTTTCATTTGCGAAGAAAAGTATTTTTTTTTTTGTGTTTTTCGCAGAAGATAGGAAATTCGTAAGATCTCGGATCTGTCAGAATTAATTTATGCTATGACCCGGCGAATAAAAGATAGCAATCTGCCCATGAAAATTTCAAATTGGTCAAGTGGCTGAATGGTGGCGTGAGCGATAGGCGGAGGTAAACATATGAGAAAGAAGGGGAAACCTTTTGACGCTCTCTGAAGGGATTGGTGTGAGATACCAATATGAGAAAGGAAGAATTTTGGGAGGACAGTTCCCCTAAGAACCCCTCTAAAACAGAAAGTAATGGACTTCCAAAAATGGAAAGTGATAAATGTTCCTGTCCGAAAACAAAGAAAATCCTTATTGCGGATTGGAATTATCGAGGAACCCAAACCACGACAGGCCCCCACCCGGTTTTGGTCGGCGTCCATATAAACGGAGTTACGGGGCAGAGAGTGGTGGCAGTGGGCAGACGCAGACAGAGTGACAAAGCAGAGTTGAGCTGTGAAATCGCAGACCAGCCTCTCAGCAGCTGACGGAAAGATATTCACGCATTCCGACTTAGACTTCTAACCAAAAACAATGATTTTTGAAGAACGACTTAGACTCACACCACCAAAACAAGCTTTACGAATATCGCCTGAAGATACCAAAAACCAGTTTCTTGAAAAACAACTTAAGATATTAAGATTCGCCTAACAAACGCAAAATGTCACTTATCGATAGAAGCGGTTTGAGAGAAAGACGCAGTCCTGTATTCAGAAACCAGATATAAAGATATTTGTTATTCTTTTCTTAACACATTTGAATCTTTCAGGTTGTTACTTTATTTTCTTTTACATATACTTGTGCAGTGTCACCTTTGCTCGAATTCGGCTTGCATTACGGCCCGACGACTGATTGATTTCGTCTACCTAAGATCAAATCACAACGTGGGTAGGTTAGACTAGAAATCAAACCAGTTACTTCGGTAACCAGACGTTGGAGGCGAGCTGGGAACGACAATGCTGATACCGAATCTAACCAGATTCCCATCCGAATCAGCCAAGGGTTAGAACGTCACATTTGGCGCCGCGACCAATACAAAGTCACATTGGTCGTCACAAGATAGCACGGGGGCAGAGGCACCAGGTGACGTCACACATTGAAACTGTGGTTTAAACTAAAGAATTCCGGTAAAATATTAGTAGCTTAAAACAGAACAAATGCACAAATGCACAAATGTTAGATGTGGCTTTGAAACTAAAGAACTGTGGCAAAATTTTAGTAGCTTATAAAAGAACAAGTAAATTTTTTTAGTTCATTCTGATAGTAAAATATACGGTTAATTTTTTTATGTATTAGTTAATTTTTTTAGTTCATTCTTATAGTAAAATATATAGTTAATTTTTTTATATATTAGTTAATTTTTAGTTCATTCTTATACTAAAATATACAGTAATTCTTTATATATTAGTTTATTTTTTTGTTCATACTTATAGTAAAATATACACTTAATTTTTTTATATATTAGTTAATTTTTTTTGTTCATTCTTAAAGTAAAATATACGGTTATTTTTTTTTTATATATTAGTTAATTTTTTTAGTTAATTCTCATAGTAAAATATATAGTTAATTTTTTTATTTATTAGCTACTAATAATTATTCGTCAAATATTAAATCTAAAATTTCCTGTTTTTTTTGGGGGGAGGGTCATCCTGTTCTTAATATCGAGATGAATGACATAAAAAGCTTTTAATAAATTGTATTGCATTGAAGTGAATACGACATTTTATTTTTATCCTAATGAAATTTATATTTGTTTCTGTTATAAAAAAAATGTTGTGTCGTCTTAAAAAATAATGTCCACCATCACTTTCCGAGCATGTGACACGGGTTCGAATCTCCGCTGGGTCGATGTATCGGGAAGGTGTCTTTATGTTATCGGTCTGGACTGGCGATCCCAACGTGCGGAACAGTTGGGAAAGTTACTGAAAATCCATACCACATGCTGAGCCGAGCCTGGAGTGTCAAATTTAATTAATTTATGCTCAGCAGAGTTGCAGCATAAACATGAGATGGGCTCCATGGGTATTGAACAAACACAAAATGTGCCTGAGCAGGCATCTGCAACAGGGATCCGCTTCAGAAAATACCTGATCCGCACGCTCTTTTCCATCCGATTGACGATGATAGAATGTAATTGACTTAAATTGCGTTCCAACACCGACGATAGGACCCTGAACTATCGCCAATCACTATGAGCGGATGTGCCACCCGCCAGGGAGGTCCCGTGCCCTGGATCTTAAAGTAAACCCAAACCTCAAGTGGAACTCTTACAGACGATCCTTCACTAAAGATACTGGAAAAATGCTCGGTTCCCTGTACCGCTCCCGAAAGTACATGACCACCAACATCCGCTCTGATGTCATACGGCAGCACAAATATATAAGAAGCGTTACTTTCGGATCGACCCTCGTGTGTGCCTTCATATATATATATATATATATATATATATATATGTGTGTGTGTGTGTTAACAGTTAATATATTTCAACCTTGAAAATGGGTAAATGTATAGTTGAAAGCACTCGGATAAAAAGAATATTCGGACAGTTTTTAGAAAATTTATCATCTGAAAAGAAAAAAAAAATATTAGATCGCATCAGAAATTGTATAAAAAAGTAAATAAAAACACCTTGTCTGTCGTTTTCAATGAAATGTGAATGAAAGAAGGATTACTGCCTAAATACACACACACACACACACACACACACACATATATATATATATATATATATATATATATATATATATATATATATATATATATATATATATATATATATATATATATATCCGAGGCAATCAGAACGAAAATAATGTATAAATTCTAACGTTCACACCATCAATCCAAAAGAGGACTCAATACCGATACTAAAGTAATAATTATTTATTATAATTTCTGCATATAGACAAAAACAGTTTATTCACTACAAAGATGAAACTTCGTTTCGTTGCATTTCATTTGCATAACCATGTATAACCAATTTTGGTTCTCACCAGTCGAGGTGTAATTGAAATGCACCGAAACAAAGTTGCATCTTTGTATTGAGTAAACTGCTTTTGTCTATATGATGAAATTATAATAAATTCATATATATATATATATATATATATATATATATATGAGCCACTTCCCTAAATTATTATTCTTGTTCTGTAATAGAAATACTGATTTTGTGGAAAGTGGGTCGGGCCGAGTACTTTTCATCACCCTGTCGTAAATCTGTGAGTGCGCGTATTCTGTTTACTACTGGTGCCGTGAGCTGATATATTTATGGTGAATTATATGAGCACCACTTAAATAAAAATAAACAATCTGTATCTGTTTACCACGTCTTTGTTTATCTCCTCCTTGATGGCGGCGCAAAGTATTTACGTACGTTTCTCATGCACTCCAGACCCCCGCGTTCATAAAAACAAATCGGTACGCGCATTTTTCCATCACTGCCTGCTTTTTACACCGTAACTATATTATTAACCATCTTTATTTCTTCTTCTTCTTCTTCTTCTTCTTCTTCTTCTTCTTCTTCTTCTTCTTCTTCAATGCATACTTATCCGTGGATCACATTCTGCTTTTTCTTCCAATTCTACTCCTCCTGCTCCTCCTCCTCCTCTTCCTCCTTCTTCTTCTTCCTGGAATTTTTTCTGTTTTCTCTCTTCCTTTTCTTCTCATTTCTCACATTCTTAATCTTCTTCTACTACTACTACTTCTACTTCTTCTTCAATGCATACTTATTCGTGGATCACATTCTGCTTCCTCTGCCAATTCTCCTCCTCCTCCTCCTCCTCTTCCTCCTCCTCCTCATCCTTCTTCTTCTCATTCCTCGAATTCTTTCTGACTTTTCTCTTCTTTTTCTTCTCATTTCTCGCATTCTTAATCTTCTTCTTCTTCTTCTTCTTCTTCTTCTACTACTACTACTACTACTACTATTATACTACTACTTCTTCTTCTTCTACTTCTTCTTCGTCTTCTATTTCTTCTTTTTCTTCTTCTTCTCATTCAACGCATACTTATTCGTCTTTCGTGGATCACATTTGCTTCTTCTTCCAATTCTCCCCCTCCTCCTCATTCTTCCTCTTCTTCTTCTTTTTCTTCTTCTTCTTCTTCTTCTTCTTCTTCTTCTTCTTCTTCTTCTTCTTCTTCTTCTTCTTCTTCTTCTCAATCCACGCATACTTAATCGTCTTTCATTGCTCACATTCTTCTTCTTCTTCTTCTTCTTCTTCTTCTTCTTCTTCTTCTTCTTCTTATTATTATTATTATTATTATTATTATTATTATTATTTCCCTCCTACCTTCTACTTTCAACTTCTTTTTCTTCTATTTTCTGTTTTTCACCATCCTTTCCTTATTCTCTTCCTTCTTCTTCTTTTTCATTTATTAATGTTTGAATCAATTGACAATTAGCGAGTATTTTCCCAACTATTTACTCCTCAGCAATGTTTGTTGTTTTAAAAAGCGATCATTAGAATTTTAATAAAACCTAAAAATATAAAAGTGAATTTATACATTTTCTTTGTTCTTTGAGAATTGACAACGAAAATAATAAACATTATTTATTTATTAGATTTTGTTTATTTACATTATTTATTTATATTAGTCAATGGAATATTTGGTCAAACATCGATTAATTACCAATTAATTCAAATTTTATAAAATGATAAATAATAAGGATTTCTTTGAAGTTGGTTCAAATATTTTAATAATTTAGTAAATATTTATAAATTTATGAATAAAAGTGGTTTTCATATTTATTTCTTTATAAATTGATAACTGATAAAAATTGCATTGCATTAGTTTTAATTGTATTCATTTTTATAATGTTATAAATATAGATAGAGTGTGTAAAAGTAAAGATGAGTTAGTTAACTAATCAGTGAAAGTGGAAAATAAGTCCAGAAAGTATACTTTTGGGGGCAAACAGAAAAAAAAAAAAAAAAAAAAAAAAACGGAATGTCAAAAGGACGGTTTTCCCATGACACCGCTTTTATTTTAATTACGTTCACTCCCTCGGATATGTTTATTGTTTTAAAAAGCGATAATTAGAATTGTAATAAAACTTAGACATGAAAATGAATTTATATATATATATATATATATATATATATATATATATATATATATATATATATATATTTGTTCTTGAGAATTTAAAATAAAAATAACAAATCCTATTTATTTATTATATTTTTATAGGAATCGTTGAGAAAATATCGACGAATTATCAATTGATTCGAACTTTATAAAATGGTAAATAATAAGGTTTCCTTATTGTTGGTTCACATATTTTAATAATTTGGTAAATGTTTATAAATAAAAAATTGTTTTCATATTCATTTCTTTATAAATTGTTAAAGTTGATAATATAGGATTATACAGGGACGATGGTCTTATGGTAGTAAAAGATCTGTTAAAATTAAGGCTGATAAGTGAAAATAAAATTATCAAAAGTTGATAATTAAGTAGCAGGCTAAGTGGAGAATGCTGAATGCGCACAATACTAGCACTTGTAGAATTATTGCTGAAAGGTTTGACAAACATGAACAAACATTCCCACAATAGGACGGAGTGTCAAAAGGACAGTTTTCCCATGATACCACTTTTATTTTAACTCCCTTCATACTTTGGCAATGTTTATTGTTTTAAAACGTAACAAGTAGAATTGTAATAAAACCTAAACATAGGGAAGTGAATTCATACATTTTCTTTCTTCTTGAGGATAAAGAGTAAAAACAAAGAAGTTAACAAACAAAAACATAAAATAGCCCCAAAACTGCACTCGGATCCGCAATTATTTCTGTTCAATGGCTTGTAGAATCATTTAAAACATAACCGTTACCGCTCACCCAATATCCGTTAGGATAATGCAATAGACCTACCCATAATGTACCATTGACAAACATATATAAATAGTCGATCCAAAGCACAATACACATGGTCTAAAGATTGCATTTAAGCATGAAAAAGTCTGTCGCCGCTGGTTATTGACTACAGCACCCATTTATATATATATATATATATATATATATATATATATATATATATATCGATCGATCGATCGATTAATGCGTTTTCGATTAGAGCGTTAAAATTTATAAATACCAAAATTCACTTAGTACATACTTAATACTCGATTAGTGTTAAAATATTCTTCAGTTTAAGCATAGTAAATTGATTTTTTTTAAATTTACTGACACATTAGCTGATACTAATCGCGGAATTCTTGTGTATACGTTTTCCTTTACGATATATATATATATTTCCTTTCCCTCATTTAAAGAAATGTGTTTCAAAGAAAGGTTGCCGCCCCAATATACATCAATATATATAAAGTAGGGGGAAATAAATATTCGTACACATGAAAAATTGTATTTTTATAAATGTAAAAGCCTTAACTAAAACAAATTTTGATACATTTTATGTGTAAAGTTACATTTTATTAAAAAATCGTAATAAAGTTAATTAATTCTTATTCTAACAGAAATTAATCCATTTTTTCAATTTAACTGATGAAAAAAGTATTCGTACAAAACAAATAAAGCATATTAACCTAATTTAATACTTTGTGGAATATCCTTTATTGAGTTCAACAGCTAGCAATCTATTCCTGTACGACTCAACTAATGATTTGCACACATTGAGTGGTATTTTGTCCCCTTCTTCTTCGCATATTGCATTCAAATTCTTGATATTTGTTGGTGCTCTTTTCCCAATTTGAATTTTCAAATATCGCCATAAACTCTCGATTGGGTTCAAGTCTGGAAACTGACTTGGCCATTACAAGACATCAACGTTACTTTCAGCTAACCATTTCCTTGTAGATCTAGCGGTATGCTTAGAATCATTATCCAGTTGGAAGACCCAATCAGGAGGTAGCCGAAGTCTCTCAACAGAACGCATTAAATTGTCTTGCAGGATTTTCTGGTATTTTCGGCATTCATCTTGCCATCTATTATTGATATTCTGCCAACACCTTTTGCCGAAAAACAGCCTCAGATCATTATACTGCCACCACCAAACTTTACAGTTGGCAATGTGTTCTTTGGTAAGTAGGCTTCATCGTCCTTCCGCCACACATGATTTCGATAATTATGACCAAATAACTCTATTTTAGTTTCATCTGTCCATAGTACTTTTTCCAAAACGAATATTCTTCATCCTTATGCTCTCTAACGAGTTTTAGCCAAGCATCTCTGTGTCGTTTCAAGAGGAGTGGAGTCTTCCTTGGGATGCATGATTTCAGACTGTTTTTGTGTAGTTCATTACTTATTGTACGCTTGGTTACTTTAATCTCTAATGGACGCAGATGTTACTGCAGCTCTTCTCTGGTAACCTGTGGATTTTGTTGGATCTGGCATCCTAATATCTTTGCTAATCTTAGAGAAATCTTCCTCGGAGCACCTGTTCATCTTTGGTTTTCGACGCTGTTACGAGTTTTAAACCTTGCAATGCATGAAGCAATTGTAGTAAAAGGAATATTCAGGTTGTTAGAAATCGTTCTGTAACTGTTCCCATCTTTCCAAAGAGACAAAATGTGTTGTTTTTGTGAAATAGTCAATTCTTTACCTTTAGGCATTATCAGAACCTTCTCGTAAGACTAGAAATTGCAGAATTATCTGATAATGGCTAATGGCGTTAACTATAATTACTGATAACATTACTAGAACATTCTAGAATATACCTTTTTCATAATTAATTGATTATTTTATTCTCATAATTGATTTGTACGAATACTTTTTTCACCAGTTAGAATTTTAAAAAATGCATTTTATTTCTGTTAGAATAAGAATTAATCAAGTTTATTATTATTTTTTAATAGTATGTGTCTTTATACATAAAATGTGCCGAGATTTGTTTTATTTAAGGCTTTTACATTTATAAAAATACATAAATATAAAATAAAAATTTCAAGTATACAAATATTTATTTCCCCCCACATATATATATATATATATATATATATATATATATATATATATATATATATATATATATATATATATACGCTACTGGACTCTCTCGTTATTTATCTGCATATGAGATGTCAGCCAGACATTTGCTTATAGAAGAGAAGGCAATATGCAGAAGTAACCACACTTTTTGAATCTAGTGTACCCCAAACGACCCTCCGCTATTTTGAATTCAGAGTTATCAGTCTGTCTTACTGTTTACTCATAGTTGGGGGGAGAAGAAGTTCTGTGGTTTCTATCAACACTGTTTCACATGATTGTGACCAATAGTAATGAATCCTGGTAAGACTTCTAATTCTCTCATGATCACAACAATATGCATATATATATATATATATATATATATATATATATATATATATATATATATATAATGGACTCTCTCCCGTCAGTTTCGACGTATGAGGATCTGTTAGCCTAATTGATTCAGTTATGAAATTTTGTGCGATAATCTTAAGTGGCACTTACGTTCCGCTAGTGATTTACAAAGGAGGCCACATATGGAGCAAGATTGAGTATTGTGAGATGAGATCACTGTTAGATTGGTTGACCTTTTAGATCTTGCTCTCGCTTCTTGAAGATGATTCAGACAAGCAGATTGAAAACTGCTGAGTCCACTAAATTACGTTGATCTCCATTTTACCAGCTCCAAGGCTAAGTGCTCAAGTGTGTTATGTGGTATATTGACAGTTGACAAGTATATCACAACAATATATATATATAGTATAAGCTGAATAAGTCTAGTGTAAAGACATATTTTATGACCCTCTTTTATATTTTTCTCTATTTACTGAATTCAGTTTCTAATTGTATGAAGTCGATTTGATGTCATTATTAGTTCTGGATCATACTAATATCTCTTCCAAATAAATCAAGCTTGCCTAGTAGGTCGAATAGTTCTTTGTGTTGTAGTTTTTCAAACGCTTTTACACGATCTATAAAATATAGGTGCACTGTAAATCGGCATTGGAAGGCTTGCCTGTGGCCAAGTTGTAACGTTATTGAAAGAATGGTATTGTTAGGCGTAGACAGAAAAATGAGCATCGATTCTGAAAAAAAAAATCTTCTCGATATTAACATCGCCAACAATATTTCAAGATCGCCAGACAGTCAAGGATATCAACCGCTTCAAGATTCAATCGATCGAAAGTCATCTTTCTGACATTGCGCGCTCTGATACGTAAACGAAAAAACAAATACCAAATGAGATATGAATATATTACAAATAAAAAAAAAGGAATTAAGTAAATAAACCTGAAAAAAAAAAAATTCTGATATTCAAGTCTGAAAATAAAAGTCTTATACGTTAGAAATGTCCAGACTAATTTTCATTGCAATATGAAATCCATAATCGAAAAAATGGCTTTTTTTTTTTGGAATTTGAAGAAAACACAATTAGACTTCAGTCAGGATCAAATAGTGACAAGTAATGTAAAATATATATATATTTTTTTTTTATGTTTTCATGTCATTCTTAAGTAAATATAATCATTATTAACATTCGAACTAACGTCCTAATTATCCCGCCCTGGCGGCTGGGGCTTCAGAATACACTGACTGCTCCTCTACGGAGGGGTAAAAACTCCCCTATCCATGCACACACACAAATGAGGCGTCCTGGGTAAGACAATAAATTATATCCAACAGCAACGCATCTGATCAGGAGGTTTTGAGGATCGTAGAACCATACCTTAATTGCTGGCAGCACCTTTTAGAGTCCCAGCTAGGGCCAAATAGTTAGACCCAAACTTGGATCAAAACGCTACGAAGACGTAAAAATAGGTTTAATACCAACAATAGATTTTTATAGAAAATTATTACGAACAATGAATTTTTTAAGAAAAATTTTAAAAAATTATTACCAGCAATACATTATTAACAGCAATTCATTTTTTTAAAATATATTACCAGCAATACAATTTTGAAAAAACTATTACCAGCAATATATTTTGGGAGAAAATTATTACCAACCCTACATTTTTTAATTAAAAAATATGTTACCAGCAATACATTTTTGGAGAGAAAATATTACCAGCAATACATTTTGGGGGGAAAAATATTACCAGCAATACATTTTTGGAGGGAAAATATTACCAGCAATACATTTTTGGAAGGAAAATATTACCAGCAATACATTTTTGAAGAAAAAAAATATTACCAGGAATATATTTTAGTAGAAAAAATACTACCAGTAATATATTTTTGGAGAAAAAAATACTCTCAGCAATACATTTTTGGACGAAAAAAAATTACTATCAATATATTTTTGAAAAAAAAATATTACCAGGAGAATATTTTTGAAGTAAATATATTGCCAGCAATAGATTTTTGAAAAAAAAATACTCCCAGCCATCCATTTTTGAAGAAAAAAATATTATCAGCAATATATTTTTTGAGGAAAAATATTATCATTAATACATTTTTGAACAAAAATATTACCAGCAATAAAAATTTTGTCGCCATTAAATAATTCATTAAGGTTGATATGCTGTAAAACAAATCAAACCAAACCTAACTTAATTCATGTGATTTTGTTATCACAAAGTTAAATTTCTCTCTCTTTCTCTCTCTCTCTCTCTCTCTCTCTCTCTCTCTCTCTCTCTCTACTGCATCTCTCTTCAGTTGTCTGTCGATCCGAGTATCTTTTAGGGAATTTAAAACAGATAACTTTATTTATTAGACTATTTAGGCTTAGATTGTTCTCTTTAAGCTTTTCTATACCGAGAAATATGGCATCTGTTCAGTAGTTCCAGTAGTCTAATATAATATTTACATATAATATGATATATATTAAAATAATATATACATATTGAGGATCCTTTATCCGGTATTTCAAAATCCGAAAACCCCAAAATCCGAAAGTTTTTCAAGTGTTGACATGTCTTGCCACAAATGAAAATTTTCAGAAAGTACTGGTATGATTCCTAGGTGATATGTATCTGTTATAAGTGACCTCATCTACCCTGGGTGGAATTTCGTAAGCCCAGCTACGTGGTCTACGTTTGTGCCAGTTTTTTTTGTTAGAGATCGTCACAATAACATCTTCGTTCGTGAATTATTTACCAGGTGTTTCGTGCTCAGTAAAGATATTATTCAAAATATCAAAAAGTCATGCATTTTATATTTTTTGTAAGTGTTAATCATGATTTTTGTACAAATACAGAAGTAAAAACATTATTTTTATTTGAAATCTTAATTTCACCATTTAAAATTCCGTGTGAATATTACATGACTAGTGTTAATACCTGTAGCTATATATGAGCAAAATTTATTAAATTTTATATAAAACTACTTTCGAGGTATATGTTATTTATATAAAACTACCTGCAGGGTATATGTACAGAGCTGTGTTATGAAGCATAAAGGGATAATTCTGCTAATGCTTGGGTTCCATTCCAAAGATGCCCCATTTTATGGATGCGATATACAAGTTAAATAGCCTGTATTCCAAAATACGAAAAACTCTGAAGACCTAAGCAATTCTGGCCCCAAGAATTTCGGATGAAAGATACTCAACTTATATTACTGTATAATCATATAGTATAATAAACTTAATAAAGGTAATGAGCGATATAGTTTGCTTTAACCACGGCAAGGATTAATTGCCCTTTTGTAAGGAATACGCCGCTTCTCGTTTTAATTTCGAAAGTTCATATCTACTCACTTGATTTTCGAATGTGAAAGCTGAGAAATATAATTTTCTAAGGAATTACCGTTATTCTCCATGTATAATAACCTTTCATCCATAATACGCACCCCTAAAATTGTGCTGAAAGCGTGGGAAAATGCTTCTACTCACGCACCTCGTGTTTGATAATCAAGCCCTCTAAATTCTACCTCTTCAATTTCATTACGGCCAACGTTTCCGACTCTTATTTAAAAATTGTTTTAAACATAAAATAATATTCTTCTAATTTAGATTGATGATAATTCTTATTTTATTTTACATTTTTAAGTATTGTTAGGTACATATGATTGTATTTGACATCACTATAGGGTCACAATCGCCCGATATTTTTGTCAAATTATCACATGTTTGTGGTGAGTAGTCATTTCGCAACTGAAATCGACCTATGAAACGGCAGTCTTTTTGAATATTCTTTGTAGCTGTGCATAATACGCACCCCTATATATATATATATATATATATATATATATATTGTGTGTGTGTTTAGGCAGCGATACTGGATTTTTACGTTTCGTTAAAGACAACAGACAAAGTACTGCGATTAAGCTTTTTATTTCATTTTTCTTGTGTGCGAACAAGTGTTTTCTTTTTTGAACTTTGAAGTCTGTAGAAACTGTCCGAGTGTGTATGCCCGAGCTCTTTCGGCATTACTTTTAGCCATTATCAAGGATGATTTTATTTTTGCTTTTTATTTGTGTGAAGGCCTTGTGTGTATGTTTCTAGAGTTATAGGGATGCATTATTTTCCGAACACAGTCAGCACATTATGGCCATGTTCGCAGTTAATATTATAGCGTATTGTCTTTTTATTTTATTATTAAGGCTTCCATTATTTTTAATCTTTTTTTTTTTTTTTACATCTGGATGAGTTTATTATGTTTGTAATTTCTACTAGTATGTTTCGAATGGAATCTGGTAAGTTTGTGTGTGTGTTTAAATGGGTTCTGATGGAGCTACAGTCAGATAAGTGTAACGTAAGTCGTCTGGTTCAGCATGTAGTAGTATGACCTATGTCATTATTCATGAGTTCGGTTTGATCAGGAAGACAGTTCCTTCAGGGGCATTTGAATTCGTAAATAATGTCGTTCTTTGTAGTTTTGATTTTCCAGGTGTGTTGTTATTTTTGAGGATAAGTTTAGCTATTTTTAATTTTTTGTAGTAAACAATTTAATTTTATGTCCAGGTCAATTGAGGTAGTGTATTTCTTTATGTTATTTCTAAGTGAATATTCATTTTGTTTATAGTTGACGTGCATTTGGCCTTTGTAGAAAATATTTAAGTTATTTTTTACTGTAAAAAATACAAACATAATAATCTCATTAATGATGAATGTGTAATCTTCAAAAAGGTCATTTGTTATTATAAGACCTTTTTAAGTAAACTACTTTTGTTTTCTGTTTTTCAAATTAAAAAAAAAACATTTTTTTTAATCTCTTTGTATAGTTGGTGCTGTTAACATATTTTGGCTGATCTATTCTTCAACCTTCATATTTTAGGATTTATGGCACATATATGTTTAGTTTCTCGTTTCTATTTTATCAGTAATCACATCTTTTTTGTGATTTTTTCATGCATCATCTTTAGTTCGTAAAACACTATACACTCGATATCATCATTTAAAACAGGATTTCTCAACCTTTTTTGCATCGTTGTCCACCCGTATAGTAAATATTCAAAAGCATATCCAAATTGTTTGGTAAAAGTTTGTTACTGGTTCATAAACTGACTTTATGATGTCGTAAAAAATGCCCAAAGGAAGGTAACAAAAAATACCAAAGGGAGGTAACAAATAACGCTGACTTATGCGGCGGTGGCTGCTGCTAATACTATTGCATTAAACAATAAACAAAAGCAAACTTTATTCTTTGAAATTGATCTTTATTTAAAACGGTCTTCAGTGGATATTTTTGTAGATTTATTATAATCCCAGTATCTTAAAACAAATTTGGCATTTTTTAGGATGGATGGCACATATATTTTTAGTTTCATGTTTCCATTTTATTTCTTTTTTCAGTTTCAATTAAAAAACATAACACCATATTAAAGAATTGTAATTTAATGGAATAAATCTTATAATTCATGCTTTATTACTTTTTTGGTTTACCATAAAAATGAACAAGGACAGGTCGATATATAGTCCCGCTCTGATGTTTATGTATTTCATTTCTTCAAGCATGTGTTTATATTCCTGAACTATTCTTGCATGATCTGTTTTATCTGGAAGTTTATTCCAGTTGTTAATAACTCTCTGAGAGAAGTAATAAAAACAAATGTCCTCCTTGTCTGACTTTGATGTCCTCTCAAAGATTTGCTATTGTCTCTAAGCAATATCTGTAAGTCTATTCAAAATCTTACCTTGATTTCTTGTAGCTTCTAAGGATAAAATGTCACATAAATTCAGTCTCTGATGGTCTGTAACTTTGTCAGCTCTGACGGATTTGCTATTGAGACAGGAGTAAATGGTAGTGTCATCTGCATAAGTGCTTACTTGGGAATGACAATTTTAGTTTCAGTTACAACAAAAAAATACATAATACTGTATAAAATGTATTTTAATATAATAAATTTTGCAATTCATGCATTATTACTTTTTTTTCTGACTGAAAGTTTTTGATGTCCTCTCAAAGATTTATTCTGGTTGTTCCTCAAATCGATAATGAGACATACATAAACACACATATACGCACGGACACGTGAGTATATATATATATATATGTGTGTGTGTGTGTGTGTGTGTGTGTGTGTGCGTCTGTGTGTGTGTGTGTGTGCGTATTGATGCATGTTTCATTAAATAATATAGACAAGTGCTGTCTATTTATTTTATGTAAATTCTTTTCATATCGTCTGATAAGCTTAATAACATTATCATTGAAACACGAAAGAAAATCACAATATTGGTCCATATTTTTTTAATCCTATCTAAGCTTTTGGCTTACATAATCCATTATTAAAGATGACAATTGCATTACAATACATTAAGCAATACACGGACAAAACTGTGATGATAGTCTGTTTCTGTTTACATGGAAGCAACGACAATCTCGTGCATATAAGACGCTGGAAGCGAAAATCGTCGCATATATATATATATATATATATATATATATATATATATATATATACCAATGATCTTAAACGCGTCTGTCAATTAGTTTTGTCTTTTTTGAGAGACAAAGCAGATTGACTCACAAAAGCATATATCACCATCACTACACCGTGCATATATATATATATATATATATATATATATATATATATATATATATATATATATGTGTGTGTGTGTGTGTGTGTGTGAGCGTGCGTGTGTATGTATATATGTATGTATATCATCAATCTTTCGTTGAAAACTGCTGACAAGGAAGATTTAATTAATCTTTTTACTGTTTCTCCAGCATTCTAACATTTTTTTTTTTTTTTTTTATTATCAGGGTTTAAAGAATTGTCCAAAGCTGTTATTATTCCGAGATAAGTGAAAATCTACGAAGTATTATAATGCCTTTTTCGGCAGTCACATGTTATGCGCGCCTGGTTAACCTCGGCATCACTTCTATTTTAAGAAAACCTTTGACACTTCGTCACTACTAAGCAGTGTAAGATTGATAGCATGGGAAAGTTATTTAATCAATAATGCTTCCCTAATGAGCAGATGTCTACGGCTATATAATTTGAAAAGAAATTTTGTGTTATTGACTAAAATTTTCCTTAAAGTTTCTTATAATTATGGGTTAATAAATGCTTATTAATCGCACTCTGCTTCGAGAGATTGCATGTGTAGCATCTACTTAAGGAGGTAATGGTGTGTCCGATATAGTTCATTGGTTTTTGACAAGTAACACAGTCTTGTACTGGGCATTGAAATTGGTACACTGTATTGGTCACCGCTAGATTAGATTTCGTCGGATTGTTTCGGATAATGTCAACGAGGTCTCCCATTTTTGTAATATATTATAAACTTTATATGGTGTTTAATAATCTTTATTTTAGCAAATTATAATTATTGTGCATCTGGTTGCAATATAATATGTTGATGTTTTGTGGTGTTGTATTTTATTACAGGCATCATGTATTTTTGTAAGAATAATTTTATTTCTTTATCAATGATGTAGTTGGGGAAATCGTTGTTGACTAGTATTTGTTTTATGTGTTTCAGTTCGCTTAGAAATATCTTTTGTTAAGAGGAATTTTGGTAGGCACTATGTAAGTAGTTTGTTATCACTGCTATTTTATATCATTCAGGGCATTGGCTATCATATGGGATCATGTAATGTACCTTTTGTTCATATGTGAATTTTAGTTTTGATTTTTTTTGTCAAAAGTTAATTTTAGGTATGCGATTTCATTCTTATATTTTATCAAAACAAAAATGTCATCCACGTACCTTGTATAGATTTCAGGTTTATCGGTTGTTTCAAATAATTTGTTTTCAATGT
>OZ010592.1:91745715-91798215 GCA_963932145.1 Acanthosepion lycidas | reverse complement strand
TTATGACTCAACTTTATGTTTGCCTTTCAATAAAATTCGAATAAAAGTAAAGACCCCAAATCTTATGAAGCCTATGAAACGATCATGGCTGGAACTACGCAGCGTCTACTTTTAAAGTAAAGGATGATATGCGCATAAATAACTCCACTTTTTAAACCAAGTGTTTATATGCCGTACTGCAGTTAGGTTGGATAATGGTCCTGATACCGCAAGTTTTCTGTTGAACTGTCCTTATCCAAAGCTGATGATCTAATGCGAAATCGTTTGTTATTTTGACCGAGCTGGGTAGATTGAAGGTTAGATCCTAGTGTCCGCAGTATATAGACTTTTTTTGAGTAATTAACCCAGATTAGCTCAGTGTTGATGAGCGCTGTTTCGTATAACGTGCAAATAATTTTCTATTCAAAGAAAAATAAATCGGGAAAGCGTACCCCAAAATTCGATTAGCGCGTTAATGAAAGGCTAATTTAAAATAATTTATTTTGTGATAAAATACATTTTCTGTTTCCTGCTTTTCGTCGTTTTCTTCCTTTGCAGTTCGATACCCCAGGTGCGTGTGTATGCCGTCTCTTTGCAGGTGTGTGTGCCTTTATGTGCATTTATAAAAACAACAAGGGAATCAGACCATGATTTTGTCGAAAGACTAAACCAATTATCGGATTTTATCAAATCTTCAGTACTGATTCTTTTATAAATGTATTTATGAAAAGGATATTCCGTGGGAATATATTTTTGTAAGCAGATCAAATCTTTTCTTGATTAAATTTATGATATTTCTATAGAATATTATCCGGGCACCAAAGATATTAACATTTCTATAAAGATTCGTCCCTGCAGAAAATAATCAGTAGAAATCTTATTCGAAACATTCAACCGGTTCTACACACACACACACACACACACACACACACACACACACACACACACACACACACACACACACACACACACACACACACACACACACAGTGGAACTTTCGTTCATGAATATAATTCGTTGCTGAAGACCGTTCGTAACCCGAAATGTTCGTATACCGAAACTATTTTTTCCAATAGGAATCAATGTAGAGAAAAAAAAAATCCCATTACAATAACATCGGAAAAGGAAAGCACAGCATAACGAACCAATGTATACAACGCAGCGGTCGGCTCAGAAATTATTCCGTTTGGGTTAATTCGGTTTTACAATGTTGCTCTAGAACCGAAATTTTGTTCGATAACCGAGGCATTTTCATCGAGAATTTTCTGTTCGAAAACCGACTTTTTCGACATGTGAAACGTTCGAGAAGCGAGGTTGCCTTTATATACACCCCCTTGAGCAAATTAATTGAAACAAAATGAATAATTCCGTTATTATTTACTTTTTTTTGTATTTTTCCAATGAAACATGATCCAATATGAATGTTAGTACTTAGTATGTCCATTCCACGAAGACTTTCCTTGCAGATTGACCACAGATTCTCTACTGGATTTAAATCAGGAGAGTTTTCAGGCTAAGCTATAATATTTTGATTTGCTCACTTGTAAGGCTTGCCAGTGTGTTCGTGCAGCGTTACAATTTTCATTTATTAATTTTCATTTGATTTTTGTTGTATACACATTTCCTTCCGGGTCTCATTCAGACACCTAAGGTTAGAAATGGCTTCATGACATTTTCCACTAATCATTTTTGTAAAAAAAGAATAAAACTAAGATCACACATATTTTACATAGACAAAGCTCTTCGTAAAGTTGCGAACTGTACTTGAGAGAATCATTTTTTTATATATATATATTTCTTTAAGGCTTGGGCTACCAGGAATCAGTCAATGAGTCTATCCGATCCTTTCCCAATCAAACCGAGGGCTCCAACTACACCTGGATTTAATGATGTCTATATGGGCCACGTTTTTTAGCTTTCTACTTCAAGATCCTTGTATTTTGAAAATCTTTCAAAGATACACTGCAGTCTTCAGGGACTGTCATATCAATACGAAATCAGATTCTGTTTTGCGGTCTTTGATCACGATGTCTGGGCGATTAACTTTCATTGTTCTGGTTGTGTGTATTATAAAGTCCCAAATAAATTGTTACAGGTCCTATTTCTATAACTGGATATGTTCCTAACAATTCCATGCAGTTTCCTTCTCGTAAAAGATGCACATTTTTCATTGCAGATATTGGCTCACCCTATCATGCCTTGATTTATATTCAGTTATTCCTATACCGGCAATCTGCTACAAGATGGCCCATTGTTTCTATATATTCATAAAAGAATCTGCAATTTGGGCTAACACAATTTTCAATATGTTTGCTTCGTCATTTCTAGTTAGCAATCATTCGTCCTGTGCATCAAGAATAAAACATTCGGTTTCAGCTTTTAATCTTGCACTACGCAGCCCCTAATGGGTTCGTGGTTTGTCTACGTCAGCTTGTTTTGTACGGGCAGAGTATTGACCATGAAGACGCTAATCTTGCCATCGTTTCTGCATTTAGTCAAATACATTCTTCTTTTGTCTTCTTTTGTAGGTTCTTCGCTGTTGCAGTAGTTGTATGATGGTTCATTTGCATTTCTTCACACACTTGAAATTCCATTTTGAATTTGTTGGCTTCTTTATCATTGAATAAAGTTTCTAATTTCGTTCACGTTCTTTGACACAGATCTTCGTCCAGACTTCTCTAGTTTCTAAGTATTATTATTTCATTTCCTTTGATTTCTGGTGTTTAAAAATTTCTTTCCCTGCCCCAACCAGGGACCTAAGATCAGAAATGACATCAAGACATTTTCCACATAACTTTTTGTCGACCCCCCGCCAAAAAAAACAACTAATATCACACACATTACACACAGGTAAAGCTCTTCGTAAGGTGTGAGTACCATTTTTTTGCATTTCTTTAAGGCGTGAGATCTTTTTAATGAGTCAATTGGAACATTTTCAATCCATTTGAGGGCTCCAACTACAATTGGGATTATTATTATTATTGTTCTTGCTGCTGTTGTTGTAAATATCAAATGTTGGTCTTAACCAATAAAATGTTATCTCTTCATTGAAGCCAATTGCGTCCACCTGAAAATGAAGTAAAAGGTTTTAATATCTGTCTATATTTCTGACATGAAGTATTATGTACACTACATTATTCGGACTATTGTCCTCATCTTTGTCGACATATTTATTAAAACGTTTCGGCCTTTCAGTATTTGTCTATATTTCTCAGATGAGGTATTATTTATACTATTTACATTATTCGGACTATTGTCCTCATCTTTGTCGCCATATTTATTACAACGTTTCGGCCTTTCAGTATCTGTCTATATTTCTGAGATGAGGTATTATGTGCACTATTTACATTATTCGGCCTATTGTCCTTATCTTTGTTGCCATATTTATCACAACGTTTCGGCCTTTCAGTATCTGTCTATATCTCTGAGATGAGGTATTATTTATACTATTTACATTATTCGGACTATTGTCCTCATCTTTGTCGCCATATTTATTACAACGTTTGGGCTTTTCAGTATTTGTCTATATTTCTGAGATGAGGTATTATGTGCACTACTTACATTATTCGGCCTATTGTCCTTATCTTTGTTGCCATACCAAGGACACATGGCACAGTGGATAAAGGCATTGGTTAAATACAGTGGAGAGCTTGCAGAGGGGAATTAACAGGAGATAACTGATAACTGACATCCATTAAACATGGCACATGGAACTAGAACAGTCTATCCTAGTGAGCGAAATAAAGGGTTCAGTTCGACATTCCAACCACCTGAAGAACGCCGGAGCGTACAACGGCCTAAAAAGGAGGTGATTTGGGATTTATTATGCATTATTTTTTTTTTCTTTTAAATATGGCGACAAAGATGAGGACAATAGTCCGAATAATGTAAATAGGTTTTAATTTACATTTATTACTGAAATACAAAAGAAAGAAGAAATTTAATTGAATAATTTAAAAAAAATATATATTATAAACCAACAGCCCATCCCGTTTCAACCCTTTTAAAAACATTATTTCTATATTATTTTTTTAAATCAATATTAAATTGTTTCTTTCTTTACCGTGACTCCCCACCCCTAACACTGAATCAGGTTGTGACACAAGGTCGGTTTTTAACTCAGGGACCTGAGTGTTTCCACTCGAGCCGCTTCTTTAAGCTGTTCAAAGCTTTAAGCTGGTCTTAGCTGGTCTTAGCTGGTCATAGATTGTCAGAGCTTGTCTAAGCTCGTCATAGCCGGTCATTCTGCTGCTACGTGACCCACGTCACGCAACGTTGGGATGAGAAGGCAAGGGAGGAGATAAAGCCTTCAGCACGGAACAGATACTACAAACACAGCGTCTACTCCGACTGGAAAAGCCACCACCTTCTCCCCTGCCAATCCCTCCGGAAGAATCCGGAGAAAGGAACCCCTTCCTCGGATGAGCTCTTTGCTATGGTACCTAGACTTTATGAATTTAAGTGTAGTACTAGAATGGCATCGAGATATCATCAATTTACATTTAATCTGGCTAGATGTAGCCGTAAGTTCTATGCTAAAAGATTCTTTTCTCACACTTTGTGCTTGTGGAATTCCCTTCCGGCTCCATGCTTTCAAGCCAACTTTATTCTGCAAATATTTAAATTCAATATCAATCACTATCTACTGTCCTCTTGATTACTCTTTTCGCTTTCTACTGATCATTAACGTTTCTGTTTATAATTCTTCTAAACGCTGTAACCCCTTGTGTTTTAGTGACATTCTGCCTTGCTTGGGGTGATACCGATTAATATATATATATATATATATATATATATATATATATATATATATATATATATATATATATATATATATATATATATATATATATATATAGTAAAGGTAAAAAATCTGTTAGTATATAACCCAAGTGGATCCTATTAATATAAAACATTAAAAGTGATCTACAAAAATGTATTTATTATTACCGAGCAAAATTTAATACATAATAAATCCCAAATCATCTCATATGGGAAATAAGCTTATTCTGTTAGAAAAAAAATATAATTCGTCTGTCTTGTCTGCATAGACTGAGTTTGTATGGGAATTAGAAATTTAACTGTGAAAGCTACAAAAAAATTACATTGAAAAACTAATACAGAATTTATTCATCTCAATGTTTCAGTCAGACGAAAGGGGTCAGAGTATGGTGGAAGGTGTCTTAAACGGAAGAAGTTTCATAAAATGAAACCCGGATATTAACCTTATGACATTGAATTCGGCTTATATGAAGAATAAAAAGTTCATGTAAAATTAATGGGTTAATAAAAAAAAAAGTAAAAAAAAAATAGTATAGAAATTTATATTTAAAAATACGATGCTATATATATATATATATATATATATATATTTATATGATATATATATATATATATATATATATATATATATATATATATATATATATATATATATCATATAAATATATATATATATATATATGATATATATATATATATATATATATATATATATATATATATATATATATATATGATATATATATATATTTTGAACAATAAAAATTAAAAAATTAAAATCCTCAGACACACTGGGTTGTAGATTAATATTCTTTCGTTTTTTTTATTATTATTATTCCATTTAGATTCCTCGACTAGTTTCGGCCGAAATGGCCATCATCGGGAGGAGAAATATTTCTACTTGCTGCTAGGACTAAACTACAGAAATGAATGTCTTGATGGAGAAAATGAACTTTTGTCTGTAGTTTTCATTTGTTTTTTTATTTTTTTATCTTTTTAACATGAATCTTTTAACATTCCTTGTGTTGGTCAAACAGTATCTTTTAAGTTGTTATTTGAGATAAGAGCTGGATGCTGCTATGAATTCTCTGGTCAGTTTGACAGTTTTATTGGACTTGGTGAGGGGATGTATCTCTGTTTAGTGTTTGTGTGTGTGTGTTATTTGGTTCTTAGGGAGTGAGTGAGTATGATATGTGTAAGCGTGTGTATTGCTGTGGGTGTGTGTTATCATTTGGCTCATAATATATATTATATATATATATAATTCCCCATGTATAATACACTTCATCCATAATACGCACCTCTTGTTTGGTAATCAAACCTTATAAATTGTACCTTACCAATTTCATTACGGCCAGCATTTCCTACTCTTATTAAAAATGATTTTAAACATAGAATAATATTATTCTAATTTAGTTTTATGATAATTCTTATTTTATTTTACATTTGTAAGTATTGTCAGGTAGATACGATTGTATTTGACATCCTTATGAGGTCACAATCACCGAAGTAATCAGGATTAATTGCCCTTTTGTAAGGAATGCGCCGCTTCTCGTTTTAATTTCGAAAGTTCATATCTACTCACTTGATTTTCGAATGTGAAAGCTGAGAAATGAAATTTTCTAAGGAATTACCGTTATTCTCCATGTATAATAACCTTACATCCATAATACGCACCCCTAAAATTGTGCTGAAAGCATGGGAAAAGGCTTCTACTCACGCACCTCTTGTTTGATAATCACGCCCTCTAAATTCTACCTCTTCAATTTCATTACGGCCAACGTTTTCGACTCTTATTTAAAAATTGTTTTAAACATAAAATAATATTCTTCTAATTTAGATTGATGATAATTCTTATTTTATTTTACATTTTTAAGTATTGTTAGGTACATATGATTGTATTTGACATCACTATAGGGTCACAATCGCCCAATATTTTTGTCAAATTGTCACATGTTTGTGGTGAGTAGTCATTTCGCAACTGAAATCAACCTATGAAACGGCAGTCTTTTTGAATATTCTTTGTAGCTGTGCATAATACGCACCCCTAATTTTGTTTATCATTTTTGTAGAAAAATATGCGTATTATACATGGCGAAATACGATATCTATTTATACATATATATATGGAAGTCAAATCATACTTTTTAACACCCCCCTTTCCCTAGTGAGCTCAACCGGATTTCCGCGAGCATATATAGTCATCCACAGGTAGATTGTTTCGCAGCTCCTCGGTGTGGCTAGACGTCTGATTGCTTCAAGCCGGGATCGAAACCAGATTGTTTTGACACCAGTCAGATACTTTACCCCTAGGCAATCGTCACACGCAGGATGAGAACAGAATTTTAATGTTTTTCTCTATACGAAATACGCCAGCAGCTCAGAGAACTCAATTCATACTTGAAAAGTCAGTGAAAGAGAGAGAGATAGTGAAAGACATATAAAGAGAGAGACAGAGATAATATTAGTGGTCAATATATATATATATATATATATATTTCCAAGAGGATAGAATAGAGGTAGGACTCAATGTCCAGGACAGAGTAAAAATATAATATATAAGGCCCTAACACTAATATTCTATGGTTATAATTTATTACATTGAAATCGTAATCACGATCGAAATCATCAGACCTAAAAATTCAAAAAGCATTTGATTTTGTAGGTCTAATGAATTGGATCGTGATTACGATTCCAATGTAATAAATTATAACCACAGAATATTAGTGTTAGGGCCTTATATATATATATATATATATATATATATATATATATATATATATATATATATATATATATATAATGTTCTTAAACGCTCTTTTTTGCACGAAACTTTGCTGAATCATTGAAGAGAGTTAAATCCTAAACATCTGAAGTGTCCATTCACTTTGAGGTCTCTATTTCTTGAAGGAATGAAACGTAGACTTACTGGAGTCAGTGCCACATGATATTCAGATTAGAGATATTAGTTATTGCATCAGCTGAGCGTCAAGGAAGAGGGAAAATCAAGATGGCGTCCTTGTATGGAATGACTGGTATTCGTGAGAGAGGGACGATGGTACAATGACTGATAAGTAAAGCTTTCTATTTTGCCACGCAGCTGGTTCCCATAATCGAATATGAAGTGTCTCTTCATTTCATGCTTATTTTTCATGTGTGAAAAAGTTCCCAGCATGTTTTTTTCTTTCTTTAAAGAATCAGTTTCTATTGCGTATTCAGTTTTTATCCGAAAATGTGCTGAGAATTTTCATTCACACTAAATATTACATTATCTATGTAGACACTTTATAATAATGATACTTAAGTGGCTCTCGAGTCTTTTGTTAATATAAACGTTTCTATTTTATCCAATACAAGGCTCAAGAGCCGCTCAAGGTAGAATATTACTGAATGAGACTTTTTGTATGAACGTAAAAGGAAGCAGTATGTGCAGATTTTGATTGATTTGTTTTTTAAGGCTTATCAGACATTCGCAAATTATTTAAAACCAGTAAATGTTCTTAGATTGTAAGAGACAGTTTTTTATTTTCATTTTGAGATGATAATTATCTAGGGATAAAAGTCATACATAGCATGGGAAAGATGAGTCGGATTCATACAGACTTTGATAAACAAGCTAGAAATAATATGTCGTTCGAATCGCGATTAATTATGGCGCCTTGTGAGTGATGAATTATTTTACACCCTAAAATCTCTTTTCGACAGACGAAAGGCTGCAACCTCCTTAATATTCAGCTGTTATTCTTATGACAAATGTTCCAACGAGCTACATTGTTTATTTCTACCAATACCGACATAAAACCCTCCATTCCCCATACATAGAGTCGATTCATCAGCATTGCTTTCATAGTCCATTAGTTAGGAGAAAGTTCTCTTCTGGCAGTCTCTTACTCAACATTGACACTTTGTTAAATAGACTCCCGAAAGGATGCTTCACGATGACTACATTATTAGAATCTTCCTGCTAATCCTCAATCCCTCCTCTATTCAATCAATTCAAAGTCCTGGCATCTACAGCGGATAAGGTTGAAGGCTTTGCTCGTAAATCCTCTTCCAACTCAACACACGACTCATTTGGAGTACTCACACCTGATTTCTCCGCTTGAGCTTCAATATTCAACAGAGCTGAGGCTATACTGAGTGATATGCACATAAATCTGTCACTGGTGTCGGACATCATTTTTAAATTTGATTCTCATAAGACAAGTGGAGGTGACGAGATAAGAGCCGTCGTCCTAAAGAAATGTGCTTCTGAGTTGGTCCCAGTTCGCACAAATCTCTAAAAGTATTGCCTCGCTGATTCCTGCTATCCATCTTGTTAGAATTGAAAGTCCTCTTTTATAGTCCCTGTTTTTAAGAACTCTGGAGAACCTTCTGACGCCTCTAACTATCGCTCTATCAGTCTCCTACCTCTTTCCGGCAAAGTATTCGAGACTTTAATCAATGCTGATATGATTAAGCACCTTATCTCTCACGACCTACTCTCTGACAAATAACATCGTTTCCATTTTGTCAGGTCTACAGCTGATGTGCTTATTTTTCTCTTTTTTTTTTTTTTTAAGCATTCAATCCCAAGCAAGGCGGGAAGCCACCAGCACGCAAGGAGTTACAGAGTGTGGGAGCGAGAACAAAGAGGAGTGACAGAGGAAAGGAAGAAGAGACGGTTAGGGGATACATCTGGAGACGTTGGAGTTTATAGCTATCAGGAAAACAAGAAATGGGGAGGGAGCTCCCCAGGCAAGAAGTGCGAGACATGAAGCTATTGAAGTAGAAGAGACGGCTACATTTAACAGTTTCGACAGTGAACGGGTGTGCGCGTGATGTCAGCCTAGTTGAACGCTTAAATTCATCAAGTCTGGGAACCAGCGAAAGCAGCTCATCGGAGCAGTTACCATGAAAGTATTTGTAAAAAAGATAGAGAGAGGCGACTGCAGATGAGATGCCAGATTAGGGCCAATTACATTTCATATCCGTCTTTGGATTTTATCAAGTACCTTGAGGCAATTAGAAGGGGCTCCAGACAATATATGGCAGCAATACTCCATGCAAGGGCAAATGGTTACTACCATCGCTGAATATGTATATCAAGCTCTTGATAATAACGGCGAAAATCGGGCTGTGCTTCTAGAAATCTCAAAGGCGTTTGATAGGGTTTGGCATGCTGGTCTTCTACACAAGTTTCAGAGCTACGGTATGACAGGTGTATGGTTTTACAGGACAGTTGTTTGATTTAATCCAATCATTCCTATCAAATCGTGAATAGAATGTCGTCCTGAACGAGCTCGCTTCCAGATCCTTTCACACGAACGCCGGTCTCCCCCAAGTCTCCATCCTGGATCCTACACTGTTCCTGATCTTCAATGATCTTCCTGATGCCATTAGCTGTCAAGTACGCATTTATGCAGATGACACTACCATTTACTCCTGTCTCAATAACAAATCCTCAGAGCTGACAGTTAACCTAGACGCTGTTATGAAAAGGACCTCCAATCAGTGGTTAATTGGGACAGGAAATGGCTTGTCAATTTTAATGCCCCTAAAATTGAACTGCACCTATTTATCCGCCATAGAGAAATTTCCCTGCCCGCCATCAACATGGCTGATGCTCAATTCTAGAAGAAAGTATCACTGTAATTTCATGGCCGCATGTCTTCAACTGACATTGAATCAATAGCTGCATCTACTGCAAGGAAAGTTGGTCCTCTGTGTCGTACCAGGATTTTTTCATCTTTTACAATTCCAAATATACCATGTGTCCGTCCATTGAAACCTGTTGCCATATATGGTCTGATGTCTCTAATGTTAAGCTCGAGATTATTGGTAAAATCCAAAGAAGGATCTGTAATATAATCGATCTTGATTTGGCATCTTGACTTCAGTAACTTTCTCACAGACATGATGTGGCTGTCTTCTGTCTTTTCCACAAATATTTTCATGGCAACTCTTCTGACGAGCTTTTTTTCCCTCGTTCCCCGACTACATGAATTTAAGTGTTGTACTAGATTGACATCTGGGTCCCACACTTTTACTGTTGAAATAGTTACATGTAATCACCACTTCTACTCCAACAATTTCTTTTCTCGCACTTCCCGACAGTGGAACTCCCTTCCGCTTAGTTGCTTCCCTGAAGACTACAATATTCAAAAATTTAAATGCAATGTCAACCACTATCTTTTGTTGTCATGAACTCCGAATTCATGCCATGAATTCCCTCATTCCTCCCTATAACCAGTCTTTTGCTCTTTCACTCTCTGTGTCCCCCTACGTACTAGTGACACTCCCGCTTTGCTTGGGGGGGAATGATTGAATAAAAAAGTAAAAATATCCTTACAATAAACACCTCATACTCCCTACTTCTTAAAACAATCTCATTAACTGAGTGACCTCTAGCTTGTGTGGCTCTTTGTTCTTGCATTGAGGGAACAATAGTAATAATAAATAAAGAATTAAATTTTATATTAATAAAATATTTCAGTATTCGTATCGTAAATTAATTCCAATAAATTGCTTTCCACTTTCAGTGTTTGCTTTATCGCTGTGTTTAAACGTCAAATAGACTGACAGTTTATGGAACATTTTCGGCGTCTTCGCTCTGGTATTTACTTTGGTTCGTATAATTCTTTTTATGGCTGAAGTACCCCGGAGACTATGCAGCCGAGCTGTTGTAGGAGACGAAAGATAGACAAATTAATCCGAACAGTTCCACTGTAAACATATTTGTTTTCGAAATCCTCCGGGTGTTGTCAGGGGTTATATAAACAGTTGATTAATTTTAGAAAAGAGAAATTATCAGTTTATATAGTGATGAATTCAGATTAAAGCACCAATCATTTCGGCCGAGATATGCTAATAGCATTAGCTATTTGCGATTTTCCAAGTGTAGCTTAGATGTGGCACAAGGCTGACAGTAAGGGGCATTTAGTGAGGATCGAACTCACAACTCAGTCGTAATTGTTCTAGAAAGACAAGCTTTCTAAACATTACACCGCTTTGAGGTGGCCAATAGAATTATCTATTTGATTTATAGTTAATCGCTTATCATACATCAACGTATGGTGAACACAACGTTTCCCTCGGTCGTGGCAATTGCAGAACATCCATACATTGAGTCATCTTCAAGACACTCTCTTCCCTCTCCTGAATTCCATTGCCCACTTTGGTACTATTTTTAAAGTTGGAGTGTCATCTCCTAATGTAGCAACCATATTAGTATAAATATCGTTGGAGCCTAAACACATTTTCCGATGACAAATGGTGTTCTTCAAGAGAGACGTCGGTACATGAAAGACGAAGACTTCAGAAGTAGTCTTCTTTGAAGCGTCAGACGCAAGTTTACCTGGAAAGAGACTATGCGGTTATAATTAAGAAGAGTTGCAATTAATGTATGCAAGATTTCATGGCTCTGACATAATTGCTTTATAGTCAGCATGTGAATTTTCAGAGACCCCCCGTACTTAGAAAAGAATTATTAGCAAGAAAAGTTGAAATTAATGCATGCAAGATTTCACAGCTGTAGCACCACTCCTGCCTAATCAGCCTATAATTTTTTAGCTCACCCCCGTGCCTGAAAAGAAACAATGCAGTTATTAGTGAGAAAAGTTGCAACTGACGCATGCAATATATCACATCTCAAGCATCATTACTTTGTAGGCAGCCTGTAATCTTTCCAGGCCCACCCGGAAGTGATAATGTGGCTATTAATAAGCACAGATGAAATCAATTGCACCCAAGACTCCACAGTTCGAGCCCTTCCTGAAGCATAGGAATTAACGCTGGGAAGTGTTTTTCCTGTCAAGGTAATCTAGTCGTTGAGCACTTTACATCACTGGATAGCGAGGTATAAGCCTTTAAGTCTTTTTTTCTTATTGTCCTTGTTCAACTTTTTATCGTGTTTAAAGGAATTTAGATCCTTTGACGAGTTGTCCATTGGTTCCAACAACGGTTTCGGTTTTTTCTTTAATACACACACACACACACACACACACACACACACACACATATATATATATATATATATATATATATATATATATATATATATATATATATATATATATGTATATAGATAGATAGATAGATAGATAGATAGATAGATACAAATGGTGGTACTCATTTGGAAAAACCTCGGATAGCTCAACTTGCAGTGGAACAAATCGATACCCGAGGAAAAATGGTAACTAAAAAAGAAAGAACCAAGAACATTAAAACCAAGGCGAAAACAATCGTCCAGTGTTTAAGCTCCAAGTCCAAAGAAAAAAAAATCCAAAACGAGTAAAAAGACAACTACATAAAGTGCTCAATACACTAAGTAGAGTAAAACCTAAAATAATCCTAACGAGCCAGGCAAACCTACCTAGGTTTCACATAAACGGATCGTCAGGGTAATCCTGGTCAGGATTACCCTGATGACCCGTTTACGTGAAACCTAGGTAGGTTCGCATGGCTCCTTAGGATTATATATATATATATATATATATATATATATATATATATATATATATGTGTGTGTGTGTGTGTGTGTGTGTGTGTGTGTGTGTGTGTGTGTGTGTGTGAGTAAAGGTAACAAATCCGTTGGATCCAAATGGATCCTAGTATTATAAACTATTAAAACTGATCCCCCCCAAAAAGTTCAATGAATTTATTATTACAGAGCAAATAATTAACAAAAAATAAAATCACAAATAACTTCATATGGGGAATAGTCTATTTCAGCAAGATATATGTCTGTATTATCAACACCGGTATTGACTGAGTTCCTGTCAGAAATAAGAATTATATATATATATATATATATATATATATATATGTGTGTGTGTGTGTGTGTGTGTGTGTGTGTGTGTAGAGAGTGAGAGACAGACAGACAGAGACAGAGACAGAGAGAGTGAGAGAGAGATTGTAAAGTTTTAATTTTTGGGAGATAATGGTTAAGTCTTACTAATTAACCTAAACCTAACCTAACTTACTTATCCCAATTCAAATGAACAGAAGATGCAGCAGAATTAGAGGTAGAACAATGCGGGTTCGTTAAAGACACTGGAACAAGGAATGCAATATTTATACTCAAAATGATAGCAGAAAGATCAATAAATATGCAAAAGGTTATATACTTATATTTTATAGAATACAAAAGCCTTTCTTAAAGTAATACCACAAAGAACTGAACCTTAGCATGTATAGGAAGGCTATTAAAATAATTCGGAACCGATTCTGTCAACACTCCGCAATGAGAAAAAGCGTTCATAAATGGACACAAATAAAAATAAGGTTTAAGACAAGGATGCGTCTTCTCCCCAGACATTTTCAATTTGTACAAGACAGTAGAAATCATATCTGAGAATGAAGCTTACATATTCATTTGTTACTTAACAAGACAGAATGTTTGCGTGATAATCTTCTTTTTTTTTTATCGTATTAGGATGTCTCACAATGAAGTATAGATATTCACTCGCTGCGTAATAAGACGGAATATGAAGACGTCTTTATGGCGTAATATTTATCAATTATTATGATGATATTTGACAATGAATTCAATACATACATTGAGAAAAGACAGGGTGATTGAAAAGTAACTCTCTATTTTATGTATGAGTGACTAGTCAGCAGTCCTAACATAAAACCCTCTGACTTTTTTGTTTGGAGTTGTCTACTAACACCAAATCAAGACTATGTAAGAACTTGAAGGACGAATACAAGAAGTTTTGTCTTGTATACCACAAGAATTCTTGGGGAAATTAGTTCCTGGATGGCTCGAGAAGCTGGTAGCTAAATCTGGTGTCCATGTGGAATTTTAAATAAAAGTAATGCTAAATGATTTCCTCTCACATCCATTTGTAATAATTATAGTTAATAAATAAATTATAAATATTTTGAAATGGGGATTTATTTTTCGATCACCCTGTCTATCTTTTATAAATGCCATGATTATTCAAGATGGAGGTGATCATGTCCCTCCATGGTTTCCTTTCCTTTATTATCCCTGTCCTGCCATATACATTCATGGGAAATATAGTAGAATGGTTCCTGTTGTTTTCTCCAAGGTTTGAAATTTGGTGATTTCGCTCTCTTAGACATGTTTGCAACCAACCAGAGAAACCAGATTACCCAGTTGATTTAATCATAGAATTCTTGAGGTTTCGGGGTTGGGGTGCATAGAGAATTCTTGAGGATCTGATGTGGGCATAGAGAATGAGTTTTCCTTTCTCAAGGAAATGAACGTAAGGGACTAGCCCGTAATTTGAAGTCTCACCTGAGCCATTTTACACATCTATACCCGTAACACTACCCGAACAGGCTTCTACCTGTTACCACAAAGGTGGTGGGGTTAATTTTTTTGTATAATTTTTCATGTGTTCTTATAATTGTTTTCTTGAAGTTGAAAACACGGATAATTTTATTTTGAAATATTGTACTTTGAGAACAGTATTTTTTTCATTTGAACATGAGCTATTGAAATTTAGAGAGCTGTGTCCCTTTTATTGTTTTTATCAGCAGAAGCCAAGATGGCGGAATTTGAAAACAATCGAAGTAATGAAAACTTGGGAATCCAAAATTTCAGGATTGCGCATCCGGATCCGGCCCGGTATTTTTTTTTTTTTAAATTTAGTCACGGATTCAACCTGATTCCAAAATATGATATATTGGGCTACGTCCTCTAGGAATAAAGTTGGGAAAATGTGACACATTGTCATTCAGACATAATTATTATTATTATTATTATTATTATTATTATTATTATTATTATTATTATCATATATATATCATTTGTATAGATATGAGTTTGTGTCCTTGGGTTTTACGCTTTTGCGACCATCAGACAAACAGGTTTAAACCAGTTTGTCTGATGATCCAGCGGAGGACTCTTGATTGGGCCTTCATCACAATAGGTATGGAAGATTAGATGCGATAGCAACAATAAATTACAGATCTAAAAATGATCGCTGCATTAAAGAAAGTATCGCTGCATATATGGAGGGATCTGAAGATTTTAATTTTTTAATATTTTTTATTGTTCAATATATATATATATATATATATATATATATATATATAAGAGAGAGAGAGAGAGACAATCAATTGGAAACGTCTATAAATCTAACATGTTTCACTTTCTTGAAGCTTCATCCGAGAATGAGATATAGAGAAAAAGAAGAAAATTTCCCGTATTTTTACGTTTGTGTTGTTTCATTTTTTAATTGGTTAATCAGGTTTCACGTCCATTCGTCTTGTTAAACAAACGTTATTATAATTTGTGGCGTTCTGATTTCAAGGAAAGACGACGCGTCCATTCAAATTTTAAAGAAATTAACGAATTCCAAGCCTAACTGAAAAACCGTAATTATTACTCTATGTGTTTACGTGCCCAATAATTGTAATTTTCTATGTAGGATTTAGATGATAATGCGCATGCGCAAGTGTGTATGCTTACTAGTCGTTATGGTCGCTGATTTACATTCTAAAATATTGACTGCGTGAATGATCTTATCCTCGTCAGTATAAAATAGAAACATTAAAAAAAGTGGAAAGCAATGATTAAACAGTGTTACGATAAAATGCACAATGATTCCTTTTTGCAGACAAACATAATCCTTTCGTAGGTACACAGGAAAATGTTGAACAGATCAGATACTTAAAGTTGAAAACCTTAAGGAAATCACTGGTGACAATTACAACAGACATCATCCCGAGGTAGTAAAGAAATACTGATTGGCAGCTAATATCCCCCACATCGTGATAGAAAGACAACAGCAAACCCCAGAAATGAATGAGATTAAACAACAGAAATATGCAAATAAGTGTATGCGTGCAAAACAGGGATGATTTTAAGATTGATTGATTTGATTTGATTTGATTGTTTAACAGCATATAAACTTCTGATGGATCATTTTACGACGAAATTTAATTTTCTGGGGAGCTATGAAGTAATAAAAATATGATATATGTTATTCTGCTTTCACAATTGAATACATGGTAGATGATTCTCAGCTTTTGTGTGGATATGATTACTAAGGGCCGTGATGTGTGTTTTATGTTTAGAATACTATATTTAGTCACCCCCACGTGAGCATCGTGTGGCACAAGGCCGGTTTAACGTGGGATCTCCGACCCCGTGGGCTCGGCCCAAAATATGCCCATTGAACCCGTATAAACGGGTTCAGGGTCGGTTTACCTCCCCGAAAGAGAATCCGCCCTTCGGCGTAACCTCCTTCGGGTTCCTCTCCGTCCGAAGGCAGAGAGTTCAACCGATCAGCCGGTCGACCGACATCGACTTGAACGACTGAATGTTTGGAATAGAATTAAGAAATTGTATATTATATGACTTAATGTCATAAAAGTTCTTCAGTGTTAATTGTTTGGTACTATTTTCAACAGATTTGGATGAAGTCGCTACAATTTGTTAGTATGTGCGTATTGTTAGTAATTTTACTAAAATTATGTACTGCTGGTGATTTTTATATAAAAATGTATTGCTGGTATTATTACTATAAAAATATATTTTTATACTTTCAGAGTTTTTTGTTTTGTTCGAGGGGTCACGATTTGCCCATATCTAGGACCCTAACGGGTACATTACTCCAGGGAACGACAAGAAATAACAGGGGGTTCCACGCTCCGCAAAAAATACCAATCGCCCGATTATTGTCCTCGTTCAACTGAAAAATGCTCAAAAATATTCTTCATTAATCCTTTTCATCTGAAAAACCTTTTCCGCAGACCAAAAGCGAAAGGATTTTCTTGAATCAATTTTTAGGTCTGCCCCTAAAAAAAGTTGGTTCACTGTGTCGTGCTAGATTATTTTCTCGCCAGAATCTATCTTCCATATTTATAAGTCGCCCATGCATTGAATACTCTTGTCTCGTCTAGACTGATGCTTCCATTATGTAGTTAGAGATTCTTGATAAAATATACAGAAGAATCACCATTTCGTTTTCCGTCACATTCCCTGTGAAATTCCTATACATATGTCCATGGTAATTGTTCTCTATGGTACCTAGATTTTATGAATTTAAGTGCAGTACTAGATTGGCAGCTAGGTCTCATCTTTTTTACAGCTAAAATTGTTAGATGCTACCGTAAGATGTAACTTTCTTCCTATTTTGGAGTTTCCTTGTTTTAAAAGTTGTTATTTTCATTCTTCACACGTCTCCACAGACAAATTGTACATTTGAGAACTAGTTATGATTTCATAGAATCTTGGAGATATTATGGTAGCTGTATTTAAAACGGTAAGTAAAAATGCGTTTTATTAGTGTAAAGAATACAATGGTATATTTGGGTCAATAATTGTGGCTACCAAGTTTAAAATAAGATTCAAGACCAAACTTTCCCAATCCCTCCTTTTGGCCTTGTGCCACATTTGTGTATTTTCAAAATAAACATTACTTTCCTCTACAGTACTTAGGTTTTAGAAATTTAAGCGAAATACTAGACTAATGACAAGGTCTCGTCATTTTAGAGTTGAAATTGTTAGATGGAACCGTAAGTTTTATGCTAACAGTTTCTTCCCTCAATTATGGAAGACTCTTCGTGTTTCTTTCTGATCTTCTGTTTTCTTAATTGTTGTTCTTTTATTGTCTCCACTCGTAAATATTACATTTTTCTCCTATTCTCTGACACCCATTGCGTCTTAGTGGCTTTATTGCCTTGTTTGGGATGAAATGATGTAAAAAAAAAATTCCTCGAGAGAACGTGTGCTCGGATGTCGTATAGAGAAAGCAACTATTTACATGGAACTAGCGACACTAAAATCTGAAGGAATATTTGGAAAGGGAAAGATGCCTTGCAAAAACTAAGGAAAATATTAAAAAACAAGAAAAGTTCTTTAGAATAAAAGAAAAGATTACTTAACAGTTATTTAAAATCAGTCTTCCCACGTGGCATTGACAATATCCTCAAACATGAAGAAGAGACTTGAAACAACAGAAATGTGGTTCTACAGAAGGATGCTGAGGATTAAATGGATCAAACATATGAGCAACGCTCGACTACATCCTAAATGAACATAGAATATATATATATATATATATATATATATATATATATATATATATATACTACCAATCAAAAGTTTACGATGACATTGATTTTTCCTCTAAACTGAAAAAATGAATCCAGTTTCATGTTTTTAAAGAAATAAATTTATTTTTCTATGTTTGCATGCAGTTATGCTAAAATTTAATTCAAAATGGATATAAAATAATTATAATTTCAATTAAATCAAATTTATAATTTCTTTTAATCAAAGAATCCACCAAGAGTATTTATACTGCAGAACAAATTCTTAGTATCCTTCCTAGTAACTTGTAAAAGTATTTTGGGGAAAGTCATTCCCAAGCAGGGTGTAAATGTGTAGGCATCTCTTGCTTATTCTTAGGCAGTTCACTTCGGACTTTACAATCATTTTCATCCCAGACTAGTTCAACTGGTGAAAGATCTGGCAACTGAGGACGACAAATCTGGATTTGCCAAATTCTCTTACCTTACTTTGATTTTAGATCATTTGAAATCAACTTTGAGATGTGTTTTGGATCATTAACATATATTTCAGTTGTGTTTATGGATCAAAAAAAATTTATATTCAGATTTGACAGTATTTTATTGATGACTGCTGTGATCCATTTGAAAAATTGTTGCAAAACAAAATTTTGTCTAATAATGCAGCAGCCAGGACGAATTTTTTAGGAACATAGAGAAACAATTTAGGGTAGTCGCATACTTTTGATCGGTAGTGTATATATATATATATATATATATATATATATATATATATATATATATATATATATATATATATATGTATGTATGTATGTACATACATATGTATATGTATATATATATATATATATATATATATATATATATATATATATATATATATGTATGTATGTATATATATATATATATATATATATATATATATATATATATATTAGGTTGGTGCAAAAATAATGACTTAATAATGTCGTTTTTTGACGTATTTTTTAACGTCAAAAACGATATTATTACGTCATTATTTTTGCACCAAACTAATATATATATATATATATATATATATATATATATATATATATATATGGAGAGAGAGGGAGGGGGGAAAAGAAAGAATGGTAATAGCTATTTTCTTAATGGTATATTTTATCTCATTTTAAATTTGCATTGTTTGACAGTACGCTATTTTAAAATGATGTTTTAGTGTGAGTTTTATTATTTTAAAATGGCCTTTCAACCATTATCGCCATTCTAAAATGGCATGATATTTTAAAATGATATCATTTGATAATCTTCTTCTGTGTGTCCCTTCATGGCTCTCCACAGTTTCCTGTCCTTTTGTAGATCTTAATAAATTTTATCTTTTTGTTATCTCCTAAATCCTCTTCGGCCATCCATTTACTCACGTTCGCTAAGTAGGTTATGCGTTGTTTTCCTCTGTCCCTATTGACTTCAATCTGACTTATGAGTATCAAATTTTCCAAGCCACCTTTCCTCATTATGTGCAGTAGAAATGTCAGTTGTGTCTTTCTCATTTCAATTATATGTAACCTTTTGTTTATATTATCTGTAAAATTTCGTCGTTGCTCATATGTTCGATCCATTTAATCCTCAGCATCTTTCTGTAGAACCACATTTCTGTTGTTTCAAATCTCTTCTTCATGTTTGAGGAGATTGCCAATGCCATGTGGGAAGACTGACTTTAAATAACTGTTAAGTAATCTTTTCTTTTTTTCTTGTTTTTTAATATTTTCCTTAGTTTTTGCAAGGCATCTTTCGCTTTCAAAATATTCCTTTAGATTTTAGTATCGACAGTTCAGTTTTCTGTTAAAAAAATTCCCAGATATTTAAATTGTCGGTTTCTGGTTTCTCTAATTGATAATTTGTATAAAGGTCTTTTAAAATATGAGTGGGTATAATTATTATAAAATATTACCGTCTGAAAATAATTTTTAAAGTTGCATACATTAAAGCATTCTTTTTATTTCCTTTCATTATAACTAATCTTTTTAAATGATATAGTTTTGGCAGATCTGATTTTAAAGTAACATCGCTTTGCGTACATAGAATCAGAAACAGAAAACTAACACAGACATGACGACATCGGATTTACGAATCTGGAAATATATGCGGAACTGATGCAACAATTTTTATCGCTTTTAATCTTGTGCATAGACTCCATTGAATTTTATATATATACTGTATATATATATATATATATATATATATACAGTATATATATATATATATATATATATATATATATATATATATATATATATATACTGTATATATATGTGTATATATATATATATATATATATATATATATATATATATATATATATAATAATGGAGCATTTCACATAAAGACATACGATCAGGTCATGTGAGTTTCATCAGTTCTGTTTAAAGAATAATGTGTGAGTAACAAACGAGGAACCAATAGACGGAGGACACGTATACATACCGTACCCGGATACAGAGATTCGAACATGAAGAAGGGGTTAAGTAGGGGGAGAAGGATCGAAGATAGATAGATAGATAGATAGATAGATAGATAGGAAGGAAGGAACGAAGGAAGGAACGAAGGAACGAAGGAAGGAAAAAGCATCGATAGATAGATAGATAGATAGATAGATAGATAGGAAGGAAGGAAGGAAGGAGCATGCATAGATAGATAGATAGATAGATAGATAGATAGATAGATAGGAAGGAAGGAAGGAAGGAAGGAAGGAAGGAAGGAAGGAAGGAAGGAACGATGGAAGGAAAAAGTATAGATAGATAGATAGATAGATAGATAGATAGATAGGAAGGGAGGAACGAAGGAAGGAACGAAGGAACGAAGGAAGGAACGAAGGAACGAAGGAAGGAAAAAGCATCGATAGATAGATAGATAGATAGATAGATAGATAGATAGATAGATAGATAGATAGGAAGGAAGGAACGAAGGAAGGAACGAAGGAACGATGGAAGGAAAAAGCATTGATAGATAGATAGATAGATAGGAAGGAAGGAACGAAGGAACGATGGAAGGAAAAAGCATTGATAGATAGATAGATAGATAGGAAGGAAGGAACGAAGGAAGGAACGAAGGAAGGAAAAAGCATAGATAGATAGATAGATAGATAGATAGATAGATAGATAGATAGATAGATAGATAGATAGATAGAAAGGAAGGAAGGAAAAAGCACCGATAGATAGATAGATAGATAGATAGATAGATAGATAGATAGATAGATAGATAGATGGATAGATAGATGGATAGATAGATAGATATGCACACGGTCAGATAAAGTGACTTAAAACGAACGAACGAAAGCGAAAAAAAGAAGGAAAGAACGAAAGAAAACAACAGCCGAACATTGCTTGTACTCTTCTATGCCTCTTACAAATCGTTTTCTGAACATGTTGTTTACCGATAAACTTTCAAGTGGGAAGGCCTTTGTCAGCTTTATCAATTAACGTCATTAAGTTACAGATTTCCAACAGACACAACTGCTAACTGAACGGAATTCACACACCCGTGGATAAATAAATGTGTCAGTAGGTTCGTAGATAAATCTTAATAAAGTACATCCATTACAAATGTGCGTATTTATGTACCACCCCTTGCCCCCTCTACTTATCTATCTATCTATCTATCTATCTATCTATCTATCTATCTATATATATATATATATATATATATATATATATATCTGTTCGTATGTAAGTATCTATCTAGATCTATTCGTATCTATTTCTCTAGCTAGCGAGCAATCTATCTATCTATCTATCTATCTATCTATCTATCTATATATATATATATATATATATATATATATATATATATATATATATATATATCTGTTCGTATGTAAGTATTTATCTAGATCTATTCGTATCTATTTCGCTAGCTAGGGAGTAATCTATCTTTCTATCTATCTATCTATTCGTAGGTACGTATGTATATATACATCTATGTATCTCACTCCGTTCGTATCTATTTATCTATGTTTGTTCGTATCTCTCTATCTAATCTGTCCATAATCTATCTCAGTCTCTTCATTAGGTATCTATCTATCTATCTATCTATCTATCTATCTATCTATCTATCTATCTACGATTGATAAATTGTCGTCTAAAAGCGAAACTAAAAATAATACCGACGTCTCATTTTTAGAGGTATATTTACCAAAAATACACGAAAAATATCTTAAAATTTATAATTTGTAAATTTATTCAATAAAATCGTCATTGGTTTCAACCACAACCTTCAGATGACTAAGGAATTTCTTGCATCTCTTTTGGACGGTCAGCTTTTTTTTTTTAAGTTAGTGAAGGCTGCCATAATCCTTGCTTTCAGTTCATCATTGGTGTTTCAAGATGTTTTTTGGTCTCTTGCTCAACTTCGCCCCACACATAACAATCAATGGTGTTTGCAGTTTGGGGAGTTATGTGGCAAGCTGTAAGGGGTGATATGGTTGCAGAAATTGTCTGACAGCCATGGCTGGGTTGTCCTGCTTGTGTGACATGGTGAAGAGTCCTATTGCTAGACATAGGTTCTTCTGAGAGCCACCCTCTTGACCCAGGGCAGCATTCCATCCTCAACCCACTTGATGTAGGACTCCGTGTTCAGTCTGTGGCCCTCACCAACAATTTAGGGAATACTTTTCTTATCATAACGCTCAGAGTGTGGTTTCCTAGCTGCCGTACTTTCGTAATCACCATTAGACTCATCCGAATCTTTTCGAATCCTCTGCAATCTTCGAAGACTGACACCCAAACACTCTGAAATGTTTCTATTGAAACTTCCGGTGCGAATGCCAAGCAGTACAGCAGGCCGTTTCCAAATTTCTGGCGGGGTGAATTGCATTATAGTGGTCTTTTTCTCACAGACGGTGCCCAAGTGACACTAGTATACTGTGCAGTCGACAACATAAAAACTAACAACGCGCAATGCAAGTAATTAATCATATGCCGACAATTTAGACATCACACCCTATATATATATATATATATATATATATATAATATCCGTGAAATTTTCATAGAAAATATTCGTCCTCCGACAGGAATCGAAACTATATCCTATACGGAACCGTCATATAGCCTGTATAGGATACAGGTTCGATTCCTGTCGGAAGACGAATATTTACTATGACATTCAGGCTGGTAATTGTTGTTTAAAACTGTTTATTATAAACAAAGCATTTACTCAAATATTTGTATCTATAAAAATAATGTATAAACATAAAAATGTCTTAAAATAATTGTCGGACTTTGTCCATTTCATAATATATATATATATATATATATATATATATATATATATATATATATATATATATATATATTCTAGGTGTAACAGAAAAATTGTCCAAATCATATAACCCCGTGGAATTATTATCCCTCCTACAATATGTTTAATATCTAAAAAAAAGAAAAGAAAAATCTAAACTAAATGAGTTTCTCTTTCCCTGGTTTTCAGATGAGAGGTTAAGCCATCTTGACACCATTTATTGTAAGAATCACTGAAAAATCCTTTGAACTATTCTGTTAAAAATATAGCACGTTAAGATTGTTTCGCGTCCGACTCAGTGTTTTCCCAACCGAGCAATGGTGAGAGGTATAAAATCATTAAGGTCATCTGTAATGCTACCAGCATTCATATTCTGACTTCCATCTTGAAATCCATTGAAGAATCATCAAAAGAACGGGGAATAATTTTTAAAAAGAAAGAACAGTAAAAAGGAAAACTGGATCAGGAGGCGACAACAGAAAGAGAGATCATCACTTCAACTTAAAGCTAAAGAGATCAATTAGAAAAGATCCAACTCAATTCATAACACGTTTGGCCCATTGAGAGAGGAATTTCAACTATGACAGCCCAAAAAACAGTAAAAAAGAATTGAGAATATTATCATACGCGAAACATGTGAGGCAACTTGTTGCTCCAGGAAAGAAAGTTAGAAGGTTAGAGAGGGCGAAGATCATCTTGAATAATTTGAAAAATGACCCCGTTAAAAAAAAAGAATGTTAGAATTCGTTGAAAAAATACACCCCGCCCTCCCTAAACTTAACCTCTTTTTCGAACGTAACTCATAATTGATACAACAATAGTTAATAAAAATGAACACGCTACCACCCCTGTCTGAATGATTGGATTCCCCTGTATCCTTGGAAACAGAAAATTGTGAATTCATATGTGCGTTTAAAACTCAGTAAATTTAAAAATAAGTTATTCCAAAATTCGCTTGAAGATTATTTATATAATTAAATTTGAAGTTTCTAGCTACTGTTTTTGAAACATGGTTATCACTGTGTAGCGAAGAAACCATATTTTTAATCAGTTAATTTATAATATTTATGCTCAGTAAATTTACATTGGGCACTGTTTTGTAAAAATAAAAAATATCAATAAGAACACCGGATTATATATGTTACTGTTCTTTATATATATATATATATATATATATATATATATATTAGGTTGGTGCAAAAATAATGACGTAATAATGTCGTTTTTTTGGCGTTAAAAAATACGTCAAAAAACGAGATTATTACGTCATTATTTTTGCACCAATCTAATATATATGACTTTTATATGAGTTCTTCATGAGCTCCCGATCCTTAGCCATGATTGCATTAATGATGAACATGTCATTTTCCTTAATGATCGATTCCATTCCGATTCTTCTGTTAAGCTTGGAAATAAATTATACATTCTTTTTGCTCAAAGTGTTATAAAAAGCCTCGGAGAATTCCTGTGAGATATCTTTAATCATTTCTAAGAGACAACAGCTTAATCTAACAAATGGACAATTTTGATGCTACACAATTTGGACAATTTTACTGTTACACCCGCTATATGCTACATATTCTATTCTAATAGTTTATTTTCTATTCTATGGAAATACTTTCCAATTTTCTTGCCTGGGGAAATCCTTCCCAATTTCTTGCTTCTCTGCCGTCAACAATCTTTAAAAAAATAAATGCAATCGCCATCTTCTTAATCCTTTTCTTATATTGTTCTTCCTATATATATATATATATATATATATATATATATATATATATATATATATATATATATATATATATATATATTAATGTTGAGAAACTTATCATTTAACTGAGTGGAGTTATTTCAGTCATGCCGACTTCGAATTTTCGTGAATAATGCAAGAAGCGAAGAAGCCAACAGACTGAAGAATGAAAGCATTGCTGCAATGTGATCACGAAACTTCGAAGTCGGCATGATTGAATCAACACCATTCAGTTAAGTGATAAGTTTCTCCACATAATTCTATTAACGTTCTATCCTTACCTTTCGAGCACTTTATGACAAAAACCTACTTGCCTAAAATGCCTTTCCATTAGCAAACTACGGAAAAAGAACGATCAATTTGACATTTAAAACCTCTTATAATTCAATAAAATATATATATATATATATATATATATATATATATAAATTAATGTTGAGAAATTTGTCACTTAACTGAGTTGAGTTATTTCAGTCATGCCGTCTTCGAAGTTTCGTGAGTAAATGCATATCGATGCAGTAATGCAAGAAGCAGATTTAGAGTCCAATAGTGTTATAAAAATGTCGGAGAATTCCAGGAAGATACACTATTTACATTATTCGGGATATTGTCCTCATCTTTGTCGCCATATTTATTACAACGTTTCGGCCGTTGTACGCTCTGGCCTTCTTCAGTTGGACGAAATGTCGAACTGAACCCTTTATTTCGCTCACTGGGGTAGACTGTTCTAGTTCCACGTGCCATGTCTAATAGATGTCAGTTATCAGTTATCTAAGGATATCTCCTGTTAATTCCCCTCTCCAAGTTCTCCATTGCCATAACTGGATATTGAACTCACACTCTTTAGGTTCTGTCACCGGATCTAACTAACGCCTTTATCCACTGTGCCATGCGTTCTTGAGGCACAGTGGATAAAGTCGTTGGTTAGATCCAGTGATAGGACCCAAAGAGTGTGAGTTCAATACCCAGTTAATGCAATGGGGAACTTTCAGAGGGAAAATTAACAGGAGATCACTGATAACTGACATCCATTAAACATGGCACTTGGAACTAGAACAGTCTACCCCAGTGAGAGAAATAAAGGGTTCAGTTCGATATTCCAACCACCTGACGAAGGCCGGAGCGTACAACGGCCGAAACGTTGTAATAAATATGGCGACAAAGATGAGGACAATCGTCCGAATAATGTAAATAATGTACATAATACCTCTTCTCAGAAATATAGACAGATAATGAAAGGCCAAAAACGTGTGATAAATATGGCGACAAAGATGAGGACAATAGTCCGAATAATGTAAATAGTGTACATAATACCTCATCTCAGAAATATAGACAGATACTGAAAGGCCGAAACGTTGTGATAAATATGGTGACACAGATAAGGACAATAGTCCGAATAATGTAAATAGTGTACATATTACCTCATCTCAGAAATATAGACAGATACTGAAAGGCCGAAACGTTGTGATAAATATGGTGACACAGATAAGGACAATAGTCCGAATAATGTAAATAGTGTACATAATACCTCATCTCAGAAATATAGACAGATACTGAAAGGCCGAAACGTTGTGATAAATATGGTGACACAGATAAGGACAATAGTCCGAATAATGTAAATAGTGTGCATAATACCTCATCTCAGAAATATAGACGGATACTTCCAGGAAGATATATTTAATTATTTCTAATATTTAATGTTTAAAAGCTTAACCTAACAATTGGAGAATTTTGTTGTAATTATCAGTGTAGTCATCTTCCGTTAGAAATAATTTTTTCCACGACTTACAATTTTGATTATATATCTTTCCACAAACACGAAGCCAATCGTTTCACTGACTTTGAACAAATCATATTTTTAAAGAATGTAGGAATATCCACATTGTCAGTGGAAATTAATTCTCGCAAGATTAGTTGTTAAAAAAGAAACAAAAAAAATACAATTAATGTGATCCAGTTGAACAGTTTTTGCCAACATTCTTATGAAACCTTGACTATGTTTTCTTTTTCTAAATTCTCTAAAATTTTATCTGAGATTAAATAAGAGAAGCTTAGTTTAGATAATTAAAGCATGTTTGTATTTAAAATGTTCACTTCATTTCATGTCTAGGATGATCGAAGTCTAGAAAATCGAACTCCGGATAACCGAGGATTTGAAAATATAAATACTCTCTCCTTTTTTTTTTTTCTTTCCCAATTTTTGTTTACGAAGTTTACCTCCGATGTCTTAACGGCCATCGATGAATTTGTCTAGCAACCTTTGCATAAGAAGGGCGATTTAAATATCTCGAAGGCGGTTGACAGGTTTTGTCTTGCAGGCCTTTCTTCGCAAACTCTAGGGCAATGGTATGCTTTCTTTTTATGTGCCATGTCGTTTCAGGGTGTGAACGATCATGATTCTCCGCCTTCCTCTATTCCTTACAGTTCTCAACAAGTTCTTTCCCTATGCCACCTCCCCCAGACTACTCATCCACTTGCTTAAGCCCGTGCTTTGTCGAAAGCCTTTGCGTAGTCTATGAAACATAGGTACACGTCCTTCTGCATTTGTATCGCTCTTTCTGATAACATTCTGAGCATGAATATCGCGTTCCTTGTTCCAGTGTCTTTATTTAACTATAAAGTAATTCTTAAAAATTAAAGCAGTACAACCCGTCGAAGAGCTCAGAGTGATTTTCTAAGCGTGTCTTAGTTATGGCACAAGGCCCAAAGTGTGGGGCATCCAGTGCGAATCGAACTCACTAATCAGTCGTAATTCACCTAGAGAGACAATCTTGCTGAGCAGTACAACACTTCGAAGAGCCCAAAGTGATTTTTCAAGGTTTTTTAGTTTCCTTTCCGTGTCTGCTATCAGCACAGAGTCATCTGCGTGTCTTATTGTTTCTCTGTATAAGTTGAATAGATCAGGTGAGAAGACATACCCTTCCTTTACGCTCCTTTCTGTTGCTGTATATCTGCGGACCTCATTTTTTTTATTCTTATGCAAGCGGTTTGTTGCGAATGGCGGTTTTTGTTTATTCTAATGTCTTTCCCGAATATGTCTAAGTTACTGAGCAGCGTCAAGAGATCGTTGTGGCATACTTTGTCGAACGCTTTTCATAGTGTATGAAACATAGATACACGTCTTTCTGCATCTGTATCGCTCTTTCTTTGTTCCGGTGTCTGTAACGAACCCGCACTGTTCTTGTCCAATCTCTGGCCTGATTCTGCTGATCGCTCTATTCATCCGAATATGGATGATGAGTTTTGTCACGTGGCTCATTAGGCTTATTGTTCAATGGAGTCGGCATTCGTTTGCGCCTGGTTTCTTTGGCATAGCAATGAAGACTGATCTGTTGAGGTCTTCCGCTACATTTGATTCAATCCAATCATTCCTAACAAAACGTGTAATGAATGCCGAGTTGAACGAACACGCTTCTAAATCATTTAATACTAACGTGGTGTGTAGAGGCGGCGTCCCCAAATACTCTATCTTTGCACCTCCACTGCTTTTGATCTTCATCAACGACCTTCACGGTATCATTTGTCCCCAACTATGTATCTATGCATAACTATTTACTCCTGTCTTAGGAGAAAGGCCGACAGTTCCTACAATGCAAACCTCGCAACTGCTCTTGGAAAGGACCTCTAATCAGTTGTTATCTAGGGCAAGAAATGGCTTGCAATTTTAACGACTAAAACAAAACTTTTTTCACGGCTACAAAATTGGTGACTATGGCAATAAAGTTATTACCAGGAATTTATTTTCCTAACAATCTCAACTAATTTGTTTCTGGTTTACTTAAAGTAGTTCATGGTGGAAAGAAAATATCCTGTTAAAACCAAATATAGTATCAATATATCGGAGCAATAGAATTCTTTCTAATGCGTAACGACTTCAATATTTTATTTAAAACTAAAATATGTCAATCTCTAGAAAGATAAAGAAATATGATGAGATAGATTGAGTTCATCTGATGAATGTCGACAGAAATAAAAATAAACAGAGGGATGTAATATCTAATCTCTTATATGGCAGTGAACGCTGGACAATCTCTTCACTGATGAAGAAGAGACTTGTAGCGACAGAGATGTGGTTCTACTGACGAGTGTCCTTAGAAACAAAGAAAAGAGTGTTGAACGGCTATGTAATATCTACTCTCCTATATGGCAGTGAATGCTGGACAATCCCCTAACAGATGAAGAAGAGACTTGTAGAGACAGATATGTTGTTCTACTGATGAGTGTCCTTAGAAAAAAAGAAAAGTGTTGGACGGCGATGTAATATATATATATATATATATATATATATATATATATATATATATATATATATATATATATATCCTATGTGTTAGTGAATGCTGTACAATCTCTTCACAGATGAAGAAGAGACTTGAAACGACAGAGATGTGGTTCTACTGACGAATGCAGAAAATAATATTGCCGTAACACGCGCACAAAGCTTAAGTTTTAAGGAAAATAAGAACAATTATATATAATGAGAAAAGAGGTCTTGGAGAATTGTCGCATATTGGATATTTTATCTGGATTTTCTTCTATACAATTTAATCTCCTGAAAAGAAACTTAGAAAAAATAATGTTGTTATTTAATTTATTTCGCCTTTGAATTGTTGATTTTTTCTGCTGTTCCCAGGTCTACTCTGACCCAGGGTGGTAGAATCTGTCAGGGCCCCACCTATATAAATATAGCGAATCCCCAAACAAAAGCAAAACATTATGAAAGTGTAATAATACATTTTATAGTAAAAATACTAGCAATATATTTCCCAACTAAAAAATTACCAACAATACCTATTTATAGTAAAATGACTAATACTACATTTTATCTCGAATTGAAATTATAAAATTACGTTCAGAATCTTTAAATACCGGCATTAATTAACCCATAGAGCAGGGGATGGCCTAACTTAGACCTTTAAATTGTGGTTTGTGGAAATATATTAGCTGATCTTCTTTTTTTTTCATCATAATTAATATAAAAAGGTAATTAAGAAAAATTTCAAACTTTTTAATTATTTACTGGGTTTGAATATGAGTGGCCAGCTATACATATATATATATATATATATATATATATATATATATATATATATATATATATATATATATATATATATATATGTATGTATGTACAGATGTACTATGTATATATGTACTTATTAGGAAGTGCTCAATATCAGTGATAGAGATAACATATTTAGTTGCGTTGATGTGAGTTTGTGACCCTGGGTTTCGTGTCCCCTTTGTAATTATCAAACAAACTCTGTTTCTGTGCTTAAAATCATTGGATCTAAAAAGTCCTGCATATTAAATGTCCCACAAAGTCATTTATATAAAACAAGTTTTTCAAAGTGTTTCTGACGCTCACAAAGGGCGTGTAATCCAGGGTCACAAACTTACATCAACACAACTATCATATATATATATATATATATATATATATATATATATATATATATTGTGTATATTTAGGCAGCAATTTTTCATTAATGCATATTTCATTAAATAATATATATATATATACTTTATTTTAAGTAAGTTCCTTTCATATTGTCTGATAAGCTTAATAACATTATCATTGAAGGACGAAAGGAAATCACCATATTGATACATGTTTAAATCCAATCTAAGCTTTCGGCTTACATAAGCCATTATCAAAGATGACAATTTGAATATCTCAAACAACACACGGACAAAACAACAATGATAATCCGTCCTTTCTGCATGAAAGATTCCAAAGCAACGTCAACAAATCGTGTTTTCTTTTCATCTTTTAATGATAATGTGATTAAACTTGTCAGACAAAGGAACTTACTTAAAACAAAACTTGTCTATATTATTTAATGTAACATGCATTAATGAAAAATTGCTGCCTAAATATACACAATATATATATATATATATATATATATATATATATATATATATATAAGGGGGTCGCCAAACTGCAACTCTTTGACCTTTAATCCCCGGCCTTTGACCTTTAATATGCTGCTCGAGGAAATATGTTGACTGAGCTCCTTTTTTCCTCATAATTAATATAAAAGGTAAATAAGATAAATTTTAAACTTTAAAATTATTTACAGGGTTCGAATTGTGACGCCATTGGATTAAAACATAAGATTAATGCTAATGTGCATGTAAAAATCTGCATGTGTAAATTTTGTTTATGTCTTGCAATTCTCAAGAATCTGAACTGTTATAATATTTCGTTTTCTATTCTGTTTTATAAGACAGTACTTTTATATTTAATATAATTAATGTCGTTGTATGTCTAGATAAAGCGTCGTTAAGGTTGGCAGTTCTAAAGACGGTAAAAATGAAGGTGGAACTGTAATTGGTGCTTTCTTTGACTGTTTCATGTAAAACATGGCAACCGAAGACAGATGAAGAATTCCAAGAGTTTTCTTTTTTTATTGTATTCTTCTTTTTCAAGACAAACCAAAAATAAGGAATCAAGAAAGAATAAAAGAAAGAATGAATGAAAATGAAGAAAGAAAGAAGGAAAGAATGAATGAATCAATCAAAATGAAGAAAGAAAGAAACAATGAATGAAAGAAAGAAAGAAAGAACCAAAATGAAGATATAATGAAAGAAAGAATGAATCAAAATGAAGAAAGAAAGAAAGGAAGAATGAAAGAAAGAATGAACCAAAATGAAGAAAGAAAGAAAGGAAGAATGAAAGAAAGAATGAATCAAAATGAAGAAAGAAAGACTTAAAAATGAATGAATCAAGATAAAGAAAGAAAGAAAGAACGAATGAAAGAAAGAATGAATCAAAATGAAGGAAAAGAATGAAGGAAAGAAAGAATGAACCATAATGGAGAAAAAAGAATGACCGAAAGAATAAATCAAAATGTAAAAAGAAAGAATGAAAGAAAGAATGAACCAAAATGAAGAAAAAAAAATGAAAGAAAGAATGAACTAAAACGAAAAAAAAAGAAAGAATGAATAAATCAAAATGAAGAAAGAAAGAATACCATAAAGAATGAAAGAAAGAACGAAAAAATGAAAGATGGAATCAAATAAATAAATTATGAAGGAAAGAATGAATAAAAATGGAATCAAAGAAAAAACGTGGAAGAAAGTAAGAAAGAAAGAAAGAATGAATGAATGACAGAATCAAGAAAGAAATAGAGATACGTAGATAGAATGAATGAAGGAAAGAAAGAGGAAATCAAAGAAAAGTAAGGAAGAAAGTAAGAAAGAAAGAAAGAAAGAATGAATGACAGAATCAAGAAAGAAATAGAGATACGTAGATAGAATGAATGAAGGAAAGAAAGAGGAAATCAAAGAAAAGTAAGGAAGAAAGTAAGAAAGAAAGAAAGAATGAATGAATGACAGAATCAAGAAAGAAATAGAGATACGTAGATAGAATGAATGAAGGAAAGAAAGAGGAAATCAAAGAAAAGTAAGGAAGAAAGTAAGAAAGAAAGAAAGAATGAATGAATGACAGAATCAAGAAAGAAATAGAGATACGTAGATAGAATGAATGAAGGAAAGAAAGACGAAATCAAAGAAAAGTAAGGAAGAAAAAAGAACGTAAAAGAAAATATAAATGAAAGATGGAAAGAATGAAAGAAAGAAATAACTGTAAATAGGATGTAATATTGAAGAAAAGAAAACGGAATAAAAGAAAGAAAGAAGAAAAGAAAGAAAGATTGAATGAATGAAAGAAAGAAAGAATGAAAGAAAGAAAGAAGGAAAGAAAGAATGAGAAAAGAATGGAAGAAAGAAAGAAAGAAAGAAAGAATGAATGAAAGAAAGAATGAAAGAAAGAATGAAAGAAAGAATGAGAAAAGAAGGGAAGAAAGAAAGAAAGAAAGAAAGAAAGTAAGAATGAATGAAAGAAAGAATGAAAGAAAGAATGAAAGAAAGAAAGAATGGAGGAAAGAATGAATGAAAGAAAGAAGCAAAGAAAGAATTAAAGAAAGAAAAAAGAAGGAAAGAAAGAAAGAAGGAAAGAAAGAAGGAAAGAAAGAAAGAAGGAAAGAAAGAAAGAAGGAAAGAAAGAAAGAATGAATGAATGAAAAAAAGAAGGAAAGAAAGAATGAAGAAAAGAAGGAAAGAAAGAAAGAATGAAAGAAAGTAGGAAAGAAAGAATGAAGGAAAGAGTGAATGGAAGAAAGAAGGAAATAAAGAATGCAGGAAAGAAAGAAAAAAAGAAAAAAGAATGAAAGAAAAAAGAAAAGACAGCAAGAAGGCATTTAAGATATAATCAATGAAAAAACAAATAAGAAAGAAAGAAAATATGCATGAAAACACGAATGAATCAAAGAACGACAAAAAGATAAAAAGTGAAAAAAAAATTACATTATTAATGAAAGAAAGAAATAATGAATAACAGAAGCAAACAAAAAAAGAACAACAAAGTTTGATAAAACGTATTATTGAAGGAAGGAAACCGATTCATAGAAAGAAAGAAAGAAAGAAAGAAAGAAAGAAAGAAAGAAAGAAGAAAAAGGTGAAATATTTTTTTAAAAATAACAGAGAAAGACAAACAGAAAATTTTAAATACTTAAGAAATTATTCAATTTTTTTTTTTTTTTTTTCATTCAATTAATGCTTAATAATAATTGAAATGTTTCATTCAATTCGATTTTATTCATTTTCCAGACGATACATTTTCCCCCTGCGGTGAAGCAATCGGATTCTCTTTTTGTTTATTTCAGTCTTACTCATCCGACCCCCTAATATATACGTACGTCATTCTACCTCAATCCGGGTGTGACACATTTCTTGTACACTCCCGGAAGTACCCTACTTTGCCGCCCGCTTCAACCCCTACTATAACAACGATCATTGCTACCGACGCACGCCTGTAGGTATGGGTGCGTATGTGTGTGCCTCCATCACACGTCGCCGTCTGACTTACCAATACTGCCACGCCCCACAAAATGACTCACCGGGAAAACTTACCGTTAAATAGATACACACAGACACACCTAAGGCTCACATCAGATGATGTCCTGTACTCTAGTCTTCAATTATCCACCATACGCTCACTTCACACTGAAAGTGAGGCCATCATTTCGACTAGTAATCTCATCTTTGTAGAAATTGTTTCGGCTGCATTATGATTATTATTTGGTTTATATTCCTTGCCTATCAAATCTGTTATTGCTCATCCATTTTGCGACGTGTGCGTCAACGGTGATGGTCATTTTTATATGGCTGACACATAAAGTCATTTTTCTAGATAGATAGATAGATAGATAGATAGATAGATATGAATAGACTGAGATAAAGAGATTTGAACAGACTGAGATTAGATAGATAGATAGATAGATAGATAGATAGATAGATATGAACAGACTGTGGGATAGAATAGACCGAGATAGACGCAAAAAGACACACACACACACACACATATATATAGCCTATAACAATGAACTGAGATAGATATGAATAAACTGAGATATGTACACGAGTTAACTCATATATAGCTCACTACTTATCTATGAATACACTGATTTGACAAATTGGAATGAGTTGGCTATATATATATATATATATATATATATATACTACTACTAATAATAATAATAATAATAACAAAAAAAAGCATAAAGATCTATTTCGGTTATAATTTATTTCATCTCTTCAGTTCGAAAGTTCTTAGTTTAAGATGAAGTACTTTCGGTCTGAAGAGATTAATGTAACAATATTCACGAAATAAATTAGAACCAAAATAGATCTTTAAGTTTTTTCTTGGTTTATTATTATTCTTATGCTCTGTAATTTATATTGTGCTCTCTTTGGGTTAATAACCTCCTTGTGATTATCACTACCAGTCATAAACTGGTATATATATATATATATATATATATATATATATATATATATATATATATATATATATATATATATATTCAAATGTTATTTTTAGTGAACAGACAGTGAGGGCAGTCCAAAAATCAGTCATAAATTTCTTAAATCAGTTTGGCATCCAAACATAAAAAGATTTTTAGACTGAAAGCACCAAATTTAGCCTTGTCTCACCGATTAATCTTCTTGCCCAACTGGTAATGCGTGCCGGGCTAAACTGTAGCTTTCTCAGCCATTAGAGACGCAGATTCGATTCCTGCCGGGAACCGCAAATTTTTCTGTAATAAGATTTCTCTAACATTCGAAAATAAATAGATGAAGCACCTAAACACATATAAAGTTGTTCATATATATATATATGTGTGTGTGTGTGTGTGTGGTTATATATATATGTATATATATATATTTATATATATATATATATATATATATATATATATATATATATATATATATATATATATATATGCATATATATATACATATATGTGTGTGTGTCACTTTGCTTATTGATTTTATATTTATTACCCCGACTCCAGAGTTTCGTAGACGAACCTTTTTTTTTTTTTGCAATCGTTCAGTCCACTCGTCAGCTGGTTTCAGTAACTGACTGTCGATTTTGTCATTTTCGTTTTTATATTTGGTTAAAAGTAATGTATGCGCTTTTTATTGTTTGTCAGGATGATTTTGTTTGTTTGTTTTTTTGTTTGTTTTTTTTTTTCTGTTTTTTTTTTTTTGTGATTGCCTGTATTTTAAACATGTATTTCGTCTGCCGTCCTTCATCTTCAATAAAATATGCCCTCCGGAGGAACAATCGCCTGATTTGGTGTTATTTAGCCGATCTGCTAAGAAGAGGTTCTTGTTAACATTAAAGCATACTCACTCGTTCAGATTTTCACGAAAGGACACCTCTGTTTAGTTTCGTATCAAAAACGTAAACAAAGCAATTTCTAAAGAATTAATGAATTTTATTTTTTTTATTAGGCTGATTTCAAACTTCTCGAAAATTACTAATACTTCTACAAATTACAACTTCGCACATAAGAAAACATATTAACAACGGCCCCTTGAAAATTTCAAATGGATTAGGCGAAAGCGTTTGCGACACTAATCTCTACGGGCAGTTTCTACACTTTTTTTACATAAAAGGAAAACTGGAAAAATATTTTAAAATCGGAATAAAATTTTCCTCGTCAGCCACATTAAATTAAACATGTATAAAAAATTGCTACCCAAATATACAATATATATTAATATCTATATTTGTATGCGCGTAAATATTATAGCCACGTGTATGTGCCAGTATTATATACGTGTGTACGTGTACGGCTCTCTATATGTATATTGATGATTTTCTAAGGATAGCTTAGATGTGTCACAAGACCCGAAAGTATGGTGGCACCCAGTGAGGATAGAACTCACTAGTCGTAACTGATCTAGTAAATCAAGCTTGCTAACAATTACACCAAGTCAAATGATTTCCGAAATTGTGGAGCAGCCAGTGAGGATCGAACTCACTAATCACTCGTAATTGATCTAGAAAGTGAAGCTTGCTAAACATTACACCATGTAAGTGTGCCCCCAAATTAATTTCCAAGTGTTGCTTAGATGTGGCACAAGGCTGAAATTATGGGGCACCCAGTGAGTATCAAACTCACTATTCAGTCGTAATTGATCTATCGAGAGGAGATTGCTAACCTTTACAGCACGTGGAAGTGCCCCTCTGTATGTGTATGTGTCTGTACGTGTGCGCTTGTGTACACGCGTTTTGTCTCACCGGTCTTTTTTTTTTGTTTTCCTCACCTCTGTCATTGGGCATTCATTCAAAATATATTCTCTTTACCACGTCTGTCGTCCTGGGTAAGACGATAAACTACTCCCAACAGCAAGGTCTCTGATCAAGAGGTTTTGAGCAGCGTGGAACCACCTTTTAATTGCTGGTATCTCCAGGTCCGCCCTGACTCGGGATAGTAGCACCTGTTAGGGTCCCACCTATGGACAAATAGTTAACACCCAAACTTGTGTAAAAATAGCTTTGAGTACCAGAAATATTTTGTAATAAAAAAAATTATTACCAGCAATAATTTTCGAAGGAAAAAATTATCAGCAATCCTTTTAAAAAAATACCAGCAATAAAAAGAGCTATACATTCTTTGAAAAAATATGACCAGCTATAGATTTCTTCAAGGAAAAATATTCCCAGAAATAGATTTTTGAAGAAAAACATATTACCAGCAATAAAAAATTTATTGGCATTAAATAACCCATTGAGGTTGATATGCCATAAAACAAACCAAACCAAATCTTTACCACGTCTGATCGGAATTAATTGCCAACGTTTCTTCAATCGGCTCCGTTGTTTTCTAAACTCGTCAATACTGTAACGCACACCATAAACTGTGATGGATTATGAACGTAGTGCTAGATAGGTGACGTTCATTACCAACATTTTATTAACAAAAATAATAGGAATACAGCTTAAAATGCTAGCCTTGTACATTTTTTGTTTCAATACGCCATATATGTTTGATATGAATTCCATCTGAAGTAATATTTAAAGCAGAGACTTATTTATAATGGATATTCTGTGACGAAGACAAAGTCTGATATTTAAATTCTGGCAATAATCACGGTGACGGTTCCACTGGAGAAACAGATCAGATCAATCATAGAGATGCTAAGATATGTTCGGTTCATTGTACAGCTCCAGTATGTATGTGATTCCCACGGCTAACCCTATCTTTACAAGAGCAAGATCAGACCAAAAAGGGACTATTACTAATATATATATATATATATATATATATATATATATATATATATATATATATATATATATATATATTGATGCATATTTCATTAATATAGTCGAGTGTTGTCTATTTATTTTATGTAAATTCTTTTCATATCGATTGATATTTAATGAAACATGCATCAATGAAAAAATGCTGCCTAAATACACACAATTTAAATTACATGATACAGCAGACCACAAAACTATCAACTCTTGGGATTATAAATGTACCCTTGTGAAAAGGCAAATTGAAATAGTCAAATGTAATTGTCATCTTTGATAATGGCTTATGTAAGCTGAAAGCTTAGACAGGATTAAAAAAATATATATCAATACTGTGATTTTCTTTCTTCGTTTAATGATAATGTTATTAAGCTTATCAGACGATATGAAAAAGAATTTAAATAAAATAAATAAACACTTGTCTATATTATTTAATGAAACCTGCATCAATAAAAAAATGCTGCCTAAATACAGACACACACACTATATATATATATATATATATATATATATATATATATATGTATGTATGTATGTATGTATGTATGTATGTATGTATGTATATACAGCTTTTTATCTCGAACCAGTGCTCTGTGGGGGATGTTTCCCGATGACTACAATCTTAACCTGTTCAAGTCTAGAATTAATAGTTACCTTCGTTTCCTATCCACAGTGTGGCCTTGTATAGGGTGATCCTTACTATTAAAAATAAAAAAAAAATGCAACTTTTCCAAAGTTCGCGTTTATTGTAACTTTATTGGCTTTCAATGAGTAAAACCTGTGGTGAGTGCAATATATACCCCGGTATCATGCCCTCGCTTTGATGTATCACAGAGTATCAATTTTGCTTCATCGGACAGTATCAAGTTTATGATCCTACCATTTGCTTATAAAGTCGAACATATATGGATTGTACAGTTCCCGGAGTATAGTTGTTCCTCTCCTATCGTTTAACAGTATTTTCATAGTTCGTTATTTTTTTATTTTTATTTTTTTATCGATTTCATTTCATGCAAGATAGTAAAACCACAGGGACACAAGGAGTAACTGGCTGTGGAAGAGGTAGAAACAAAAAAAAATTACTAAGCAACGAGAACAAAAGAAAAGTTATCAGAACAGTAGATAGCGATTGACATTGCTTTTAAACTACTTCAGATTAAATGTCGCTGAAAAGCATAAACCCGGAAAGGACTTCCACAAGTGAAATGTACAAGAAAAAAAACTGTTAGTACATAACCTAAAGTTAGATATTGTCATTTCAACTTTAAATTGATGAAATCTCGTCGCCAGTCTAGTCAGTAAGTTATGCCCTATACGTGATACACGAGGCAATTTTTTTTCCACGCAGTAGGCTGCCATTTATTTCTGCTATCCAAGGCTATAGAACTTGGTCGGTTCTGCTATTTACTCATAGCTGGAGGGAGAAAAAGAAGATTAATACCTTTCACAAGGGTATTAGCACGTAAGTGAATGTAATGGATTCAACTGGAATTCGAACTCGGTTCTCCGATTCCTAAATTCGAGCGGCTATCCATTACTGCTCTGCCAGTCTAGTACTGCGCTTAAATTCGAAGTCCAGACAGCATAGCGATGCGTTCATCCGAACAATTATCATGGCAATATTTATAGAAAAGTCAACCTTACGGCAATGAAAACGAGACTGAAGCCGAGATGCCAGAACAGAGCCAATAATATTAATGATTCTTCTTTCGATTTTATCAAGGAACTCATAGCAGCTGCACTGGACCATATGTAGCAGCAATAGTCTAAGTATGGACGAAGGGTAGACTTATAGCTATGTAAGATAGATTCTGGAAAGAAAAACTGTCTAGCACGAAACAGTGAACCAGCTTTCTTACCAGTTGACCTAGCAATAAATTCAATATAATCTTTCCGCTTCATGTCAGCCGAAAATGGCAGCCCGAGAAGACGCAACAAGTCACTCTCTTGAGGGTCATCACCAGCCATGCTGATGGAAGGCAAAGAGAGATCTCTCAGATGATTGAAAGTGAGCTGTTTAGTTTTGAAGGCATTAAATTAACAAGCCTCTTGCTCCAGGTAACAACAAACTGAAGTTCCTTTTTGGATACCAGCTTCCATTTTGACTTTATCAAACTGATTAGACTTACTATTGACACAGAAGTAAATGAGTGTTCCATCAGCATGGATACTGAGTTGTCGGCTGATGCCATCCTATCATTAATAAAAAATATTCCTCTTTGGCCATCCATTTACTCACGTTCGCTAAGTAGGTTATGCGTTGTTTTCCTATTGACTTCAATCTGACCTATGAGTATCAAATTTTCCAAGACGTCTTTCCTCATTATGTGCAGTAGATATGTCATTTGTATCTTTCTGATTTCAATTATATTTACCCTTTTGTTTATATTTGTAAATCTTCGTCGTTGCTGATATATTCGATCTATTTATTTCTCAGCATCCTTCTGTAGAACCACATTTCTGTTGCTTTAAATCTCTTGTTTATGTTTGAGGAGATTGTCCAGCATTCACAGCCATATGTGAAGACTGATATTAAATAAGAGTTAAGTAGTCTTTTCTTTGTTTCTAACGAGCTTAGTATGTGTTTCTTAATATTTGTTTTGACGTGGGTTTTATTATTTTAAAATGGCATTGTCAAACATTATTTCCCTTCTAAAATGGCATTATATTTTAAAATGATATTGTTTGAAAATCATCTATGTGTCTCTTCAGGACTTTGATAATCATGACTCTCCACAATTTCCTGTTCTTTGTAGCTCTAGGTAGGTTATGCGTTGTTTTCCTCCGTTCCTATTGACTTCAATCTGTTTTGTGAGTATCAAATTCTCTAAACTCTTTGCTCCAGACCTTAAGAAGAGATCTTAAGATACCTAGAAGTCCGATGACGATTTATTATTGGCGGACACAACCTTAAAAAAATAAGCAGACCCCACAGAAGAATAGACTAACCATTAATTGACACAATTAGGGCAGAAAGGGGAAGAGTCCAGGATGTTTTATTGATTGATTCGTTTTCTACAGCTTATCAATCCCTTGCGACCAGAATATATTTTCAGATTGAAAAAAATCTTCTTTTTTTTTTTTTAGTAGGTGGGGGTGAATAATAATGATTTAGGGCTACAATCATGTAGTGAACTGCCGCAGTCGGCAAAAAGACCCAAGGTTTGATGCATTTTTTGCACCGCTAGAATGAAATTTTACCTTCAGCTTGATAAAAGATTAGAACGTACCTCGCATGTAAACTGTCAAAAGAAGAAAGAAATGGCGAATTCACGGTTTACACAGATAGATCCTTGAGTCAGATACTCTGTCGCGAGATTATCATATGTAAATTTTGCGCATATGTAAATTTTGGCTGTAAAATGATACATGAAAACGGGGGAGAACAGTTTATTTCTGTTTCGAATAGGTTAGACGTGTCACGGACCGTAGAGTGTTTGAGAGAAAACTGATCGTGGCATTATTTGCAAGGAAAGAAAAAAAATACAAATTACTAATTAACCCATAGCTAGGGAGGAGAAGATTTAGGTTCATACCTAATCAGAATTTGATAAACAAACAATAAATGTGCATATAAATTGGGAGATCAATTCTATATTACAATCAATAGGTAAATTGATTCCTCGAAATGAGGATTTATATAACATTATTTTGTTTAGTTGGACAGTGACAATTCACTACTGGTTTTAAAGCGCTCACCACAATCTAGCTAAAAGTCCATTGCACGAACTACGATGTATAGGAAGTTGTGGAGAGACATAAGTGTCCGCGCACTGGAGGAAAACGTACAGGAATGAAGACAATTTTTTAAAAAAAGAAACATGTTGATAATATGGTGAAAGGATTTTTAGAAAAATTGAATTTTTCCCCGATAATATGGCTAAAATCATAAACACTTAATATGTCTTTGTGTGAGTTTGTATTGTTGAAAATTAATTTTGAAACATTTCTTCTTTTAGGAAATCTTTGTAAAAATTTTTTTAAAAATCCCACTTCCCACATTTGATTTCATAAAAATTCGAGAAATTTAATTATATTTGGGTGCATTTTTTCATCATGTATTTTCCTTTTACAGCGAATTTTTGAGGTACCTACTTAAAATAGAGAATTCTTGTTACAAGATATTTCTTTTCAAAATATAAATTCATATGAATAAAAGCCACTCATTCATATGATCTTTTTTTTTTTTTTTTTTTGAGGCATGCGTTGGGTTTGTTTTCATAAATTCTACGCTTGATGGCTTCTAGATTATTGTTGGCGGGTGAGTAGACGTTTAGTTATTCTAAGAATGAGGGACAATTAATTCAGATTGATCAGTCGAACCCGGATATTCCTTTTGACCTTTTTATTTTTAAAGTAAGGCGAATAAAGTCAGATATTTAGAAAGGAGTGTGTGCCCCAGAACAAGAAAATCCACCTCGGCACCACAAACAGATATCCTTTTCTGACATCAAATCATAAAAATTTCGAGAGATCTGATTGGTTATTCGGAGATTTTATTTAAATATTTCTGTAAATAAAATGACAACATTTCAGGTTTTCCATTAAGATCAGTAATATCCTGTTTATACTTAAGCGAATGATGAAGTAAGAGCCATGTGCCTTTCATATTTTGTAAAATGGCGCAGTCACACGTATCGAAGGATGTCAGTTTACAAGGGCAGTCTATTTCTGTTGCAGACGACTGTTCCGGCGCATTCGTTCAACACCCACAGAGCCCACCTGTGGTTTATACTGCAACTATGCTGAGTAGACCTTAATTACAGTATCTGGGAGAGTCCACGTTAATTAGTGGGATCAACAAGGCCAGCACACTCAAAGCATCGGTCACGATGAATTGTGACTTCGTGCTAGCAACACCATCAACGGCTCCCTTTTACCCAATTTCTGTAACAAAACTTGGGTCAGTCACTTTCAGAAAAAATAACATGAACTAGGGAGATTCGAACGCGGGTCTCTTGGTCAGAAAGCGAACGTACTAACCACTCGGCCACTGCGTATCTTCCATTCTTCATGACTAAGAATGTAAAAGTTGTAGTTATATATATCTTATTACGAAAGAAAATATGCACATTTGAACAGATTTTTATGAAACAAAGATTTAATCTGATATTTTAAAAGTTGAATACGTTGTTCTAAATCCAAAAATCAAAACATTTCTTTTTCTGGGAAGAAGAATCGGTAATATGGATATGGAATAATATATCCAAAAATCTCCAAATATCTCTAAATATCTCAAAAATATCTCCAAACGTCTCCAAATATCTCCAAATATCTCCAAACATCTTCAAATATCCCCAAAAATCTCCATACATCTCCAAACATCTCCAAACATCTCCAGATATCTCCAAACATCTCGAAACATCTCCAAATAACTCCAAAAATCTCCAAATATCTCAAAAAAAACTCCAAACATCTCCATACATCTCCAAATATCTCCAAATATCTCCAAACATCCCCAAACACCTCCAAACATCTCCAAATAACTCCAAACATCTCCAAACGTCTCCAAATATCTCCAAACATCTCCAAACATCTCCAAATGCCTCCAACCATCTCCAAACATCTCCAAACATCTCCAAATATCTCCAAACATCTCCAAATATCTCCAAACATCTCCAAACATCTCCAAATATGCCAAACATCTCCAAACATCTCCAGATATCTCCAAATATCTACACATCTGCAAATAACTCGAAACATCTTCAAACATCTCCAAACATCCCCAAATATCTCCAAACATCTCCAAATATCTCCAAAAAACTCCAAACATCTCCAGATATCTCCAAACAACTACAAATATCTCTAAACATCTCCAAACATCTCAAAATATCTCCAAACATCTCAAAAAAACTCTAAATATCTCAAAAAAAGTCCGAATATCTCCAAACATATCCAAACATCTCCAAATATCTCCAAACAACTCCAAATATCTCCAAACATCTCCAAACATCTCCAAACATCTCCAAATATCTCCAAACATCTAAAAATATATCCAAACATCTTCAAATATCTCCAAATATCGACAAAAGAAAATAACGTGAATTAAACAAAAAATGTTTAAAGTGTGATTTAGTCTAGTTCAAAACTTATATACCGTCCCTATGAACACTAATGGCTATATCTCAATCCTCATAAATACGTTGGGCACTATTGTAAGTGGGGGTACCATGTTGTCTACGCTGCCAGCAAGAACGTGGGAAGCTCTTACCGTATCGAACTCCCTGCCTTTGTTTCCAATATCGTAGAATTTTATAATCCCTGAGTCACATAGAAAGAAAAATTGGAAGTTGTGAGCGGAGATCATTGCCGATGTGGGGTGTGGTGTCCCTCTCCAAAAATCATTACCCTCACCTATGAAAATGATATAAACTAATTTTAGCATAAAAATACTTACATGTATGGAATCTTCAGCCTCAGTGTAAAGGCCTCCACACCACTATCACACAGAAAACTCTGGCGAAAAGTCAGAAAAATCAGCCCTATCTAAGAATCCCCCCCCCCCCAGCGGAGCGAGGGTTGATTTCATTGAATGGTCAATAAAAGCAAGGGTAGCCATGAAACAAAACGGCAATTTGTTGCAAAGATAACCACTGTCTCTCATGCAGTGTGTCAATTTTGTTCGAAAAGATATATATATATATATATATATATATATATATATATATATATATATATATAGATAGATAGATAGATAGATAGATGGATAGATAGATAGATAATGAAGAGATTGAGATAGATAGATAGATAGATAGATAGATAGATACATACATACATACATACATACATAAATACATAGGTAGATAGATAATGAAGAGATTGAGATAGATAGATAGATAGATAGATAGATAGATAGATAGATAGATAGATAGATAGATAGATAGATAGATAGATAGATAGGGAAATGCTTACATTGTAAATGTTCTTCATGGAAATTTCAACTGGATTCAATGAAATCGTAATACGTGGGCCGACTGACAAGCGGGAAACTGTGTGTCAATTTTGTTCGAACGGACAGATAGATATAAACAAATTTGGATAGAGAGAGAGAGAGAGAAAGAGAGAGAAAGAGATGAACAAAGATTGATAGATAGAGATTGATAGATAGAGATACGAACAGAGATAGATAGATATGAATAAACTTTGATAGATAGATAGATAGATAGATAGATAGATAGATAGATATGAACAGAAATATCGAGATAGATAGATAGATAGATAGATAGATAGATAGATAGATAGATAGATAGATAGATAGATAGATCATACCAAAATATATAAGGAAGAAACGCTCGGGAACTTGTCTCGCTGATGTTACAGAACTGATAAAGGAGCTAAAACATATCTGACCAATTTAAACCCCCCCCACACACACACAGACACACGCACACACACAATCTTTCTCTCCCCCTCTCTCTCTCCCCCTCTCCCCCTCTCTCTCCCTATCTATCCACCCCCTCTCTCTCTCTCTCGTTCTCATTTATGCGCAAGTACTGACAAGACGAGAGACCATGTTTTTTTTTACCTTTTAAGTGCCTGTTCACTTTTCGCGTTTCAGGAAATGTTGCACCGCCCCACCCCACCCCGAAGATTTATCCACCACCACCCACGCGCTGCCGCCATAAATAAGGCCAACGTTTCAGTTGACAATCTCATACAATAAATCGCTAACCTGTTTACAAAAGATATGTTTGTTTGCACAAAACGATCAAGGGGTGAAGATTTCGATGCCTTATTTGACTGCAACTATTAAACAACAAATCCGGGGCCCAAGGACACACAATGCATACCGAACATGCAGATGAACACACATTCACACATGGGCCACTCTCCATCTAAATCTCTTTTGCGCGCGGGCACAAACACAGATACATACTCATTCTTTATCTCACATTCTCCCTCTCAAACAGAGACACACGCACAAACACACAGACACATATACACCCATGTTCATTGCCTCACATATATACTTACGCACACACTCACTCTACTCCTCCTCCTCCTCCTCCTTCTTCTTCTTCATCTTCTTCTTCTTCTTCTTCTTCTTCTTCTTCTTCTTCTTCTTCTTCTTCTTCTTATTATTATTATTATTATTATTATTATTATTATTATCATTATTATTATTTTTATTTTCTTTGCTTTCTGGCGTTTACACATTTCTTTCCGGTCCCACCCAGGGACCTAAGGTTAGAAATGGCATCATGACACTTTTCACTGACAAAAAAAAAAAAAAAAAAAAAATTTACATAGATAGAGCCCTTCGTAAAGTGTGGGCTGTACTTGTCAGAACAATTTTTTTGTATCTCCTTGAGGCATGGACTTCCAGGAATCCCTTCAATTAGTCTACTGCAATCTTTTCCAACCAGTCCTAGGGCTCCCACTACAACAGTGATTGTTGATGTTCCCATATGCCACATTTTCGAGACCTCTATTTCAAGGTCCTTGTATTTTGACAGCTTTTTGAATATCTTCAAAGATACATTGCAGTCTGCAGGGACTGCCATATCAATAAGGAGGGACTGTTTTTGTTTGTGGTCTTTAATAACAATATCTGGGCGGTTGGCTTTGATTGTTCTGTCAGTGTGTATTGTGTAGTCCCATAGAATTGTAACAGGTCCTATTATTATTATTATTATTATTATTATTATTATTATTATTATTATTATCTCTTTAGACCCTACATAGAGATACATACTTATTCACTCTCTGTCTCTGTCTCTCTCTCACACACACATACACACACACACGCACGCACACACACACACACATATATATAAATATATATATATATATATACTACACACATTTCTTTCTTACTCTTGGATACGCACATGAACACACACAAACACACTCACGGAAAGGCACATGCACACGTATCCACTGTCTTACACATATATATACACACACACTACTCTTTCTCTCTCTCTCTCTCTCTCTCTCTTACACACACACACACTTACCAAGCACGCACAGTTAGGTACATATACATAGACGTTTATTGTCACACATACATACGCACGCAGCCACACTTTTTCTTCACCTCTCTTTTGCCCATACATACAGATAGACACGCGTTCACTTTCTGTCTCTTTCTCTCTCTCTCTCTCTTTCTATATATATATATATCTCGCACACTCACGCACACACATGCAAATACCAATTTACCATCCCACATACATACATACATTCTTCTCAAAATCCGTTCCCGTGAGATCACCGAAATTAAGCAACTTCGATCCCGGTCATTGCCTAGACGGGTAACCGCTTAGGAATACCATGTTCTGTAAGCTAGGATGTGCAGATGGTGTAATGGTTAATGGCTAAGAACTATTAATCGGTGAGCCGCGTTCCAATTCCAGTTGGGTTTATTATATTCAGTTACACGTAAATACTCTTGTGTAAAGTATGAATCCACCTCTTCTACCACCAGCAATGGGTTATTTAGTACATCTTGTATCACAAAAACCATTACTGCCACAAAAAAGAAATTGCGTACAAACAAAATATATATATATTGGCATGAAATAACCCATAGAGTTGTTGATATGCCGCCAAACAAAATGAGCCAAACAACCAACATGAAAGAACTCTTTCATGACATTTGCCTATAGAATAGCCTAGAATTTCTTGAACCAAATGATATTCCAAAATATAACTTCAATATAAAATACACATATCAATGCCTTTAGTAAAAAGATCGAAATACATTTTATGATCTTTTATATATCTAATAAGCACTGAAAGTATAAAATTGTATGAAGTTGAAAGTGTAAAATTAGATACAAGATATTTAGATTTCGGCATTAAATATCCCATAAAGGATGATTTGCTGCTAAACAAAATCAACTAACCAACAAACAATACATTTTACCTTCAGGAGCAAATTACAAAGACAAACTTATTGTAACTGCGATAAAATCCGCATTCCATTGCGATGGGGATTTTAAAAACACGCGCCAAGGCTAGAATTTGAATATTTCTCCGTTGTAGTATTGGATTTTTTTGATTTTTTTTTTGTTTGTTTTTTTTTTTACAAAACAAGCGTTTGAATATCAGGGAGAAGACCATGAATTGTTAGAAATGTACTTGGGTTGGAAAAAATATTTCGCCTTCCTTAATAAATTGCATCTTAACGTCAAGAAACATTTTGTCTCGGGGTTCTTGATAAGATCCAGAGACGGATATGCAATACAATTGACCCTGATCTGGCATCTCGTCTGCAGTCGCTCTCTCACAGACGCGCGGTCGCCTCTCTGTCTTTTTTTACAAATACTTTCATGAGAATTGCTTCGATGACCTGCTTTCGCCGGTTCCCAGACTTCATGAATTCAAGCGGCCTACAAGGCTGGCATCTCGCTCTCACCCTTTCACTGTCGAAACTTCTAAATGTAGCCGTCTCTTCTACTCCAATAGCTTCATATCTCGCACCACTCGCCTGTGGAACTCTCTTCCATTTTTTTGTTTCCCTGATAGCTATAATCTCCAAATATTCATATGTAATGTCAATCAACATCTCCAGTTGCCTTGATCTATCCATTATCCTTCTCCTCATCCTTTCCTCTATCACTCCTATCTGCTCTCGCTCCAAATCCTCGGTTACCCTTTCCGTGCCATTGGCTTCTTGGGGTGACAGAACGTGTCTAAATTATGTAACGATACCTGGCTGAATATATATATGTATATATATATATATATATATATATTATAATTGTTGTTTTAAAAAATATATCATCATGGAAACTCTGAAATTCCCATGTTTCAAAACTGAAAATTCAATTCAAATTCAATCATAAAAATTAAACCTAAAATACAAAGTTCCGTTCAATTATCAAGCGATGCTAAGAATAACGTTTTACAAATTGATTTACTTAATTTATAAATCCAGACAAATTTGATATTTTGAGATGTTGCGGTTAAGGAATTTTTTTTATTTTTTTTATTTTAGGGGTGTTAATATTTAACTAATTTAGAAAACGCCTGCATCTAATGTATCAAGGTGGGAGCTGGAGTATCTGCCTATTGATACAAACTTGTGATAGTGTCTGTGTTCCAACACAACGTCTGGGTTTCAGTAGCAATACATTTGGAATTTTTATTCTTATTTAATTTTTATTTTTTATATAAATTTCAATTACGATTGTTTCAAAAGGGGCATTCAAATATTATTTAGTCACATTTTTAATATTTATATTTTTATTTGTACCAACTTAAGATATATTTAATTTATTTACTAATTGAGTACATATAGTAATGTTAAAATGAATATATTAGAATTGTTATGGTCCGGTTCCTTGTACCACGATCATAGTCCAAGGTAGAACCAATAAAGAAGAACTCGAAGGCAGATATGGAATAACACAGATATATTACAAACAGGAATATATACAGAGAAGTAGAAGTGTTAGTATGAACAATCAGGTTTAGTAGAGAGAACAATGTAGTCTCGACCAGTATCACTATTCCAAAGTCTTGCAGTAATTGTCTGAACGCGACTGTTTCGGACTGCCTCTGACTCGACTCTTGACTCGACTTGAACTACTGACGATGTTCAGTCACCCCCCCCCCACGAGGACGTCATGTGGCACAACGCCTTTTTAACGTGGGATATGCGAGCCCGTGTGCTCGGCCAAAAATATGCCCATTGAACCCGTATAAACGGGTTCAGGGTCGGTTTACCTGCCCGAAAGAGAGTCCGCCCTTCGGCGTAGCCTCCTTCGGGTTCCTCCCCGCCAGAAGGTTGAGAGTTCAACCGAACAATCGGTCAGGACTTGAACGACTGTCAATATTCAGTCACTCCCACCCCACGAGGGTGTCATGTGGCACAAGGCCTTTTTAACGTGGGCATTCCGAGCCCGTAGGCTCGGCCAAAAATATGCCCATTGAACCCGTATAAACGGGTTCAGGGCCGGTCTACCTCCCCGAAGGAGACTCCGCCCTTCGGCGTAGCCTCCTTCGGGTTCATCCCGTCCGTAGGAAGAGAGTACAACCGAATAGTCCGTGCCTACTCCTGAGGCGCAGTATTTATTAAGTATGGAATAGTCTATTATTATTATTATGGGTAAGATCCCATAAAAAGAATCTAATTATATATTGATAAACTATTTTATTTATGATCAAATATACATGTTAGTTTCATTTTATGAAATTAGATATTACTTAAATTTGGCAATGTCTACAAAAAATCGCTATTTCATTTCTTTGATTTAATAATTTTTTATTTTACAGAAACTTAATAATATTTAACTTTCTATGTATGCACAAAGGACATGGGTCATTGAAAGATCTGCAAGTTTTTTTTGTCTTTTTTATTAATTTCCAGTTTACTGTTGGTTTCTTTTAAATGTCTGGTTGCGATATTTAGTATTATCGAAGGAACTATGGCGTTGGTTTCACCTTAATTTAAGAGCTTTACTGTTGTATCAAGCATTGTTTTTTAAATATGTAAATAAATGTTAAGAACGCTGAATTATAAATCTCACCTATTATTTTCATATATATATGAATTATAAATCTTTCCTATTATTTTCATATATATATATATATATATATATATATATATATATATATATGTATATATATATATATATATATATATATATATATATATTTACAGACACACACATATATATATATATGCTTCGTAAAAGATAATGTAAAACAGGCACTAGTTAATAATGGTTTTCCTACCTCGTCGACCATCTGATTAGACTATTTCTTTAAAAAGTAACTGGAAACGATACTGAACATACAGATAAAAACAATAACATTAACATCTTATATAAAAGCCAAACACACACACACACACACGCACGCACACACACACACACACATATATATATATATATATATATATATATATATATATATATATATATATATCAAAAGAATTTTCTCTTATAAATATCATAAGGAAATGCACAACCCTAGTCGACCCGAATAAGAAAATTAAATTAATTATCGACTACAAAAAATTTAAAACATCCAAAATAACAACACACTCGCAAAATGAAGCCTGCAAACTACCCACAACATTATTTACGAGTTCAAATGCGCCAAAAGGAAATGTGTTCCTGATTAATCCAAATTCCTAATTACATTACATGTCTATCTAGAAGACTTACGTTAAACTAATCCGACCATAAGGACTCATTTAAACAGATACAGAAACATATCAGACTCCATCCGGAACAAACTAGTAGGAATGCAAGTATAATCGTCTTATAATGGAAGCCCTAATAATAAAAAAAGAAAAGCCAACACTCAATCAAATTAACTATGAACATGGCCACAATCTGCTGACCGTGTTCGGAAAATATAACATTTTTACAACTTTAGACAAATAGATAAAAATCACATATTTAGTTTTTAAAAAATTGCCCTTGATAATAGCTGAAATGATCGAAAGCGTTCGGATATGCAGAACTTTTGGACATTTTTTATACAGAAAAGAAAAGACTTGTACGAACACTAGAAAAATTAAATAAAAAGCTTAATCGCAATACCTTATCAGTTGTCTTTAACGAAACATGTATAAAAGAGGGATTGCTGTCTAAATACACAAGATAGATATTTTAATTCCACCACTTCAAACATTTACAACTAGGACCCGCCAACCCTTATATACAGTGTCGCCTCATCGACATTCCCATAATATTCCATTTGTAAGGAGTAAGTTCCCTTCAAAGAGTTTCTCACCCGAGAAATGTTGCAATTTGGAGCAAACTACCGAGAGAATGTTTCCATGATCACTACTTAACCTCGTCAAGTTGAAAGTCACCCATTATCTACCCTACATATCTTCATAACATGCAACCCTTACTCAAAAAACCGGGGAGGTGTGTGAACCGATCGAAAGGCAAACCTATCTCTGCAACCATTAGGGATTGGCATAAATGCTTTCAAGAAAACTTAAATTCGATTAACCATACCTAACAATTAGTGTTACACCTGTATTTTGGATTCCATATTATTTTAAAAAATGTCTTATCTCACATGAAAAAGATATAAAGGTGCGTCTGGCATTTAATCTGTCAAGGTTCCTAGAACCGAAATAAAAATACCCAGAAAAAGTCAAATGTGGTTTTCATTTAGATCAAC
>OZ010592.1:91728215-91740715 GCA_963932145.1 Acanthosepion lycidas | reverse complement strand
CGTATAATGAAATTTGTTCGATATTGCGTCATTCAAGATTTCATCGGATTTTTATCACGCCCAGACATTATTGTCTAGACTGTCGATTAGTTGTCCTATGTCTATTGTCTGCGATGGACGTTAAGCCAAGGAAGCATGCGAAAATTATAATCCTGCACGAATACACTGGCAAACGTTACCAGTGAAGAAATCAATGTACTATAGACTGGCCCGGAAACTCTCCTGATTTAAATCCAATCGAAAATCAGTCGTCAATCTTCAAGGAACGTCTTCGTGGAATGGACATACGAAGTGCTAATATGTGCACTGAGTCATGTTTCATTGGAAAAATACAAAAAAAGTAAATAATAAGGGAATTATTCGTTGTTTTATTTAATTTTAAAGCAACGAATTACTTGAGGGCATTATTTATATATTTTGTTAATCTTAAGAAAATTTATTGAAACAAAACAAGTTCAGTTGATCACTAATGACAATTCCAGAACAACGTAACTATAAACAATTTTTTTCTATCCTTTGCCAGCCACAATGATGGAGAAAGCATTACCTCGAACCATCGCCAGTGAGACACGCTACAAGAGCCACTCCGTTTCGCGAGGCTCGTCCCTTAATCGAGACGCAATCGCGCCAATCCTCCGAAGGAACGCCATCGAACGAGGGCCAATAATTCCACTGCCACAGGAGTAAAAAAAAAATCTATCAGCAAAAGAAGAATATTTAACTATTTTTTATATCACTGCGTCCCGGGCGACGGATCCTGGCTCAACCGCGGACCTGATCAAATTACCGGCCGATAATGTATCCGCACAGGTCGCATCCCAAATCAACGACTTCCCCATTTTAAAAGGGAAAATGGTAATGCCATCCGGCCGCTTTCCATCACCACTGTCGAGGCCTACAGGTTCGATTTGGGAAAGGAACACAGCTGCACCCAAACCTCTTCTGATAATGGCTGCATGCCTAATACACATTTTGTTAATACACATGATTTATTAAATAGCGTTCTATTGTAATCGGTTCTGAAATTACGTCATTGACACGTCATCAATTTAAAATTATAATGTTTTTTGGTAAATTTCGGAAGAGAAGCTAATGACTTTTCCAGTTGCCAAGACCGTTCAAAGTTGGCCGTTGTATATGTAAAACATTTTAAATGTATCCAGTTGCATATAAAATGTCACCGTAGGGATATTTAATGTTAGAAAACTTGTGAAAAGAGAAAAGAAAAGCAGAAATTTTTGGCTTAGGACGTTGATAACGTAATACCTTTTCTCAAAAGAAAATCAAATCAAACAAGAACTCGATATAAATATCTCCCTCTCTTTCTCTCTCTCTCCCAAATATATATATATATATATATATATATATATATATATATATATATATCATAATAATAATAATAAATTCTCAGGTGGTAAATTTTGTCTTTATTTTCTTCTGAAATAAAGGAAATATACGGAGTTTAGAACGGCTCATTATCAAATATAACAGACATTCGTTGTCTGTTATTTATATATATATATATATATATATATATATATATATATATATATAATTGACTATTTGGGCAGCAATCCATCTTTTATATAAGTTTCGTTAAGTTAGTAAGGCGAAGATATATGTCCGCTATGGAGAAACAAAATCTCTTGTCAGTCCTTTTTAATGAAACTGGCATATATATATATATATATATATATATATATATATATATATATATATATAAATATATATATATATATATATATATATATATATATATTACTCATTAATCACACTGTATATATATATATATATATATATATATATATATATATATATATATATATATATATATCTTTCCTTCTTCGATCTACATACGATCTTCTCCCAAATGAAACAAACTTGAAAATGTGGGGATACACAGATACAGATCTCTATTTTTCGTGTCAAAAAGACCGAGGTACCTTGCGTCATGTGCTTTCTGCTTGTCCACAATCGCTCCAGATGTACACGTGGCGACACAACAAGGTATTAGAGCTGATAAGGAATCTAATAAGAACACAATGTGAGACAGCAAATCAACAACTTGTGGCAACCAAGGAAACTAAGATTGAATTCCATAAGGAAGGGGAATGCCCTACAAAGAAAAAACAAACAATCCCCAATATAAAGCTGCTGAGTGGTGCCAGTGATTGGAAGGTTTCAGTGAATCTAATGATATCCTTAAAATTTCCAATACACATCGCGTCCCGACATTGTGTTGTGGTCCGACTCTAAAAAGACTGTCTTCCTAATAGAGTTAACAGTCCCTTTGGAAGAGAACAGGGTGGAGGCGCACGAACTAAAGAAAAACACCGGTACGAGTCACTGCGTGCCGAATGTATGGAAAATGGTTGGATGTGTCACGTGATGCCTATTGAGATTGGGTGTCGTGGGTTTCTGGGACATTCGGTCATTTCCTTCCTTTCAAAAATAGCCATCACTGGCCGTTGGTTGAAAAGCGTTTCGCATCGCCTTCAAAAAACTGTTCAACACGCGTCATGTTGGATTTGGTCGAGATCAAAACAAGCAAATAAAATGCGCGCAACACCACGACCTAACATGCGCAAGTGAGATATTTGCGTGGTCGTCTATAACGACTTTTTACGAGCGCGTCAATAACGGCAAACGCGTTCAAGAAACTTTCATTGCAGATAGATTTTATTTAAAGGAACAATTAGTTAGCTTATCTTCATACCCTGCCTGGTGGCAAACGCTGCTGGTGGCGCCAGGGGTGGCGGTTCCGCCTTAGCCACCGAAACCGTGATATCACCCCTGGTCGGTGGCTGATGAAGACAGAGTATCGCACGTTGTAACACACGTTGTATGTTAAATATATATATATATATATATATATATATATGAGGCATCACAAAAATATGCAGAACTGAAGAGAAGAGTTGGGAATTGCCATGAGGTACCAACTTGGCCATGTGACCAATGCAATCGGATATGCCTTCCCAGGGCAGGTCTGATCAGTCACCAGAAAATCACACCAACGTCAAAAGTCTATTGCATATGACGATTTCATATTGGCATACTTTGAATGCCTGACCTGCACTACAGTGTACAAATCCAGGTCGGGTCTGACAAGGCGTATAAAATGACACATTGGAAGACATGATGTTCAAAGTCAAATTCCACCACCCGGAGATGATTTGACATGCCATATATATAACAAGAAATGCAGATCGATGATTGGCTTTAAGAGCCACTGTCGTTCACACAACAAATGAATGCAATTTTGTGGTGGAGGGGGGGGGGGGGGTTAACTGATGGATTTGACATGTCCGTGATGGTGGTACTCGCTTTATGAGTCGACAGTCATTATAAATATATGTTAATAATAAATGTACATTTTGTTTGTCAGCGTTTATACCAAACATTGAGAAACAAAATATATTTATTAGTTGTATAAATTTTAGCACTATTATTTTACATCAAGCAGCTTTATTTTTATCAGAATTCACTCGTCGCTACTTTATATATAATGGTAATGATGATATTAGCCATTTCCTTACAACAGGGGACGTCAACCGTCATCTCCAACTATGGCAGATTGCTATCAGAGTATAATTCTCTTCAAAGAGCTTGGCTTTGAGTGATCGCATTTTATTCTTTCTCTGTTTGCATGTAACACACTGGTCCGAGGCCGATAGAGCAATTACTTGAGCCTAACCCTGGCACATCAGTCTGGGACTGCTAATCCCCTCACATGGTGACGGTTTGGTTTGTTTCGGTTCGGCATTTTTCTGCTAGGTTCAACATACTACATTTCTATACGGGCTTAGGACAACTTGGAAAAAAGTGTTGTACTCTGGCAAAATTACTGAAAAAATTCCAGCAGGTTTAAAGAAAACTTTCTTTCTCGTTGAAATGTTTTTAAGCATGCGAGTTACCTAACCTAATGATATATATATATATATATATATATATATATATATATATATATATATATATATATATATATATATATATATATATCAGAATGGTAATAATAATAAATTCTTGTGTGGTACGACGTCATATAACCGCATTATCAATATACGACATGCGTCTGTTATTCCGCGACCGTTATCGTCACATAGCAATCTTCTATGCCAACATAATAGAATATCATCCTCGATGGTGAATATTTTTGTTTAAATCTCCGCATAACCACTCTGAAGACGGGATATATGAGCCGAAATCTTAAATCAAGTAAGAGAATATTAAAAAAATATCCAAATTTTGGATAAATTTTGTCTTTATTTTCTCCTGAAATAGAAATATACGGTGTTTGAACAACTCATGTTTTACGATATCTTTAATCATGCAAGTTACCTAACCGAATGTTTATATATATATATATATATATATATATATATATATATATATATATATATATATATATATATATATTTCATGAATATTGCTATATTCACCTCTTAATTTTCATTAGTCTCTTTTTTACATTAATTTCATTTTTCTTTGAGCCTTTCGTTCCTAAACAATTTTTAGCCTTCTGCCTGAGCTTCCTCTTTCATTCAATCTCTCATGTGAGTCTCAGATTTTCCAAGCCCCTCTTCCTCATTACGTGCACCAGAAATTTCATCTGCCTCTTCTGGATATTAACTATAAGTTTCCTTTTGTTTCCATTCCCTTCAAAACTTCATTGTTGCTCACATGTTCGGTCCATGGTATCTTCAGCATCTACGGCTTAACCGGTGGCTGGACATTAAGTCTTTTTTTCTTAACCACCGTTCAACTGGTCACGGGGCATTACGTCATTTTTTTCTACCACCGTTCAACCGGTCGCTGGGCATTACGTCATTTTTTTCTACCAATCGGTAAAGCGGTGGTCAGGACTCGAACAGTTAAGCGGTCTTTCATAATACGAGTTACCTAATATGATTTTTATATCAATTGTTTTTCCCAGATCAGCGGTCGCCAAACGGGGTCAGCGTGACCACCTGGGGTTTGGTGAGAAGTTCTAGGGGTTCGATGATTCTAAAGGGGTCGAATAGGGGTCGGTGTGCGAATGACACTGAGCTAATTTTTTTTTTTCGGAGCAGATGAAAGAAAGGCTCTGTGCTCTTCCATCAATAGATTCAAGATTTTCTTGTATCCTTAAAAGATGTTACAAAACAGACAAAGGTGGTACTCGAACGAAAGGAACAGAAACGCTGGTGTAGATGAAAGAAAGAGAGGTTTATTGTAAAAGAGAATACACTACTGAAAGACAGGGAATCAGTTAGAAGGCTAGCAAGTCCTGAAGCAAGTCCCAGGTATATCCCGTACTCACTATATATATCTACTCATATAGTCAGTCCACATAGGCTATAGGGAGTGTTGACATTCCATTACAACAATTTTTTTACTGGAATACTCCAAGGTTTTTATAACACTATGTAACTCTATTTTGAACAATAAGAATGTATTTATCTGTAAGTCGAAATGATGATCCCTCTTCATGTTGTGACCCCCTGATCCAGTTTTCCTCTCTACTGTTCCCTCTTTTTTTAAATTTATTCATCGTTCTCTTGATGGGTTTTGATTGGAAATGAAAGCCAGTGTATGAATGTTGGTACCATTACCGAAGGCCTGAATGATCATTTTCCTCTCACCATTGCTCATTTGGGAAGACATAGTGGGGCTGACACAAAAGGAATTTGACCTGCTGTCTTTCTAGCTGAATAATCCAAAGGGGGTTTCAGTGATCCTTACGAAAAATGGTGTTAAGATGGCTAAATGTCTTATCTGAAAAGTTGGAAAAAGAAACCCAATTAGTTTAATGTTTTCTTAGACATTAAGCATTTTGAGGGATGAACAACTATTGCATGCTGCTACACGATTTGAACACCACACGCACACACACACAGACACACACACAGACACACGCACACACACACACACACACACACACACACACACACAGAGAAAGGGAGGCTGTCTTTATATTCCTCAAATTTCATTAACATGTCTACTAAATCCACATATCTTGGACCCCGTGTCAGAATTGTAGAAAAATAATAATAGACTTAAGTACTCTTAAGGAAATGTCCCTTTTTTGTACAAAACCGGTTCTAAATATTTGAATTTTTGTATTCATATATATTAACCAACCATCGACGTCTTATGAGACGTGCGGGATTCTTTGAAATTGCAGCCGATAAAAATGTCTTAGAATATTACACGATTTGGACATTTTTGCCGTTACAACCGGTATTTAATACTACTTCGTGCATTGCTTTCATTTGCTCATTTCTTTGGATTTGTTCTGTCGTTAGAATGAATCCGCAAACTTGAAAGTATCACAAGAAAAACTAATCGACATGATATGTCCGATTTGTTTATGCAAACCTGTTTGAATGACATCATGCTGCCTAAATATACAAAATATATATGTATATATAAAACAAAATATTTCAAACAATGATATCGAGATCTTCCTCAGTTACTTGCAAAACATTTAAGATGATTTCTCTGCTCAGTTTGAAAACTTTGAGAATATGAATATACTGTCACGTATTGTCACACTGTTTGACGTGAACATTGAACATTTGAACATTAACCCGAGCTTCTTTGCGAATTCTCTGTATTAAGTTTGGATATTTCAGCGAAAGCCCTTTCTTGATTTGGTCTGGTTTCGTTTATTTTTTTACGACATATCAAGACCTCAGTGGGTTATATAATGCTAACAATATTTATAGGATAGATTTGTATGAATAGAAGTCATCTTTTATGTGCCGTGTCCTTTCAGGACCCAATCGATCATGGGTCTCCAATTCTTCTGTCCCTAGCAGATCTCAATAAGTTTTGTCTTTTAGTTATTTCTCCCAGACTCAGTTCTATCATCCCCTTGTTTAAGCCCGTTAAGTATGCCACGCATTGTTTTCCCTTGGCCCTCTTTCCTTCAATCTGTCCTGTGAGTATCAGATTTTTCAAGCCTTCATTACGTGTCCCAGAAAATTTACCTGACTCTTCCTGATGTTAAGTATAAATTACCTTTTTGTTTACATCTTCTCCAAAACCTCATCGTTGTTCACATGTTCGGTCCATGTTATCCCTAGCATCCTTCTGTAGAACCACATCTCTGTTGACACGAGTCTGTTCTCCATTCTTGAGGAGATTTTCGCTACTGAAATGAAGACTGATATCTCGTAGCAGTTCGGTACTCTTTTCTTTGTTACTAACGAAATCCACCTGTCTCGTAATACTCTGCCTAGGTTTTGGAATGCGTCTTTGGCCATCCCAATACGTCCTCGGATCTCAGTATCACACTTACCGTCCTCGTTCGCAGATATTTAAATTTCCACACCTGCTTGATTATAGTGTCCCCGTCCTGTAATTTTCATTTCGGACTGATCTTTTTGCTAATGACCATGATGACCGTAATCTTCTGAACATGAATATCGCGTTCTTTGTTCCGTTTCTTTAACGAACCCGCACTGTCATTGTCCTATCTCTGCCCTGATTCTGATGCGCGCTCTTTTCATCAGAATTTGGATGATGAGTTTTGTTATGTGGCTCATTAGGCAGATTGTTCGGTGGAGTTCACATTCGTTCGCGCCTGGTTTCTTAGGCAGTGCTATTAAAATAGATCTGCTGAAATATTCCGGTATATCCTCACAGTTCTATATTTCATTTATTAATTCCGTAATCTTGTCTATACCAAAATCATCTAAGGCTGTCAGCATCTCTGTTGCAATTCAGTCTGGCCCTGCCACCTTGTTTCTGTTCAATTTCGCCAGTGCAGCTTCTACTTCGGTTTTTAGAATATCAAGCTCATGGATAGTTCTGTGTATTCCAGGTCATTCTCTTTCGTCGTGGAAGTGTTCTCTAATATAGAATGAAGAATTTTTCCTTCTCTAATATGAGCGTTGCATCCTTGGATTTTCTGCAGCCTGTTAATGAGCAAATCCTCTGTCCTGTTCCTTTATTTGTTTATGCACATCTCCCTTGTGGTACTCTATTTCTCAATTGCTGCACATTTTTTTAACCTCTCCTCTTTAACCTGCCAGAATTTGGTCCTTATTTTGTTGTGTAGTTTTCTGTATTCCGTTCCGTAACTTGGCAAAATGTTCTGTCTCCTTTGCATCATGTCGAGAATCTCATCTATGAACCATTTGTCCTTTTTCGTCCATCATCTTTGTGGATTATATCGTTTGCTGATGGTACTAAAGCTTCTCTTAGTGTGTCCCATTTCGAGTTTCCATTTCCCTTCTGGCCCTCATATCTTCTTTTCACACTGTCCATATATTTTTCCTTCAGGTACCGGTCGCTCAGGCTTCTCCAGTTTCCATACTTTCACTCTTGATTTACATATAACATGGGGATGGTCTCTTCCGCAGCCGACACTTGGGTAGGTTTTGCCGTGAACCATTGCATTCCTGAATCTTTTGTCGATAGTTATGTAGTCAATCTGATATTTAGTTTCTTCTCCAGGGATTCTCCATGTCCATAATTGTCTCAGATGTTCTTGGAACCAGATGTTGGTTATTACCCACTAATTGGCCCTGCATCATTCAACCCATTTTTAACTACGTTCGTTAAGGGTTCCAATTTTCCAGCTATCACCTCTGCACTCTCCCTGCCTGCATTGGCATTCAGGTCTCCCACGATAATTATGACTTCTTGTGAATTGCAATGAAGCTTGGCGTTGTCTAACATGGAGTAGAAAGATTCGATTTCTTCTTCCTTGCTTACTTTGTGCTGTCGGCAGATACACTATTATGTTGAAAGGCTTTCCTTTCAGTTTGACTACCAGAATTCTTTCAGATAATTGATAGCATCCCAGAATGCATTTCTTGAATTCTTGATCTAGTATCAATCCTACTTCTTTCAGTTTGTAGATCAGCTTTCATTGACGTATTTTTGTAAAGAGGATTTTTTGACGAGAGTCGAATATATTGCTGGCAATATATATATATATATATATTATATATATATATATATATATATATATATATATATATATATATATATATATTAGGTTGGTGCAAAAATAATGTCATTTTCTCACATAGTAACATATGGGAGAAAACGACATTATTTTTGCACCAACCTAATATATTCAAAAATGTATTGTTGGTATTAATTTTTTTTTTTTTTTCTAAAATGTATTTCGTGTAAAATTTTTTTTCAAAAATTATTACTGATAATATATTTCTGCGAAAACCTAATGCTTGTATTTTTACTACAAAAACCTATTTTTTACACTTTCAAAGTGTTTTGACCCCAGACTGGGGGTTAACTTTTTGCCCATAGCTGGGACCCCCCTAACAGGTGCTACCACCCCGGGCCCGGCAATTAAGAGGCGGTTTCACGCTCCTCAAAACCTCCTGATAAGAGGCCTTGCTGCCGGATATAGTTTATCGTCATACCCAGAATGTCTCACTGAGGATGGTCTTACCCATCTGCAGAGGTTCAGTCGGAGTATTTCGAAGCCCCAGCCGACAGGGTGTTCCTTTTTTAGTGTAGACGTCTGTGTAGACGTCTGTGCTACTAGTATTAGGTTGGTGCAAAAATAATGTCGTTTTCTCACATAGTAACATATGTGAGAAAACGACATTAAGTATTAAGTATACAAATCTTACAGCAGCAATTGAGACTCTTCTTCTGCCATTTCCCAGCTTTTACATGGCGGAAGCTATCTTTAGTGATGCACATGTAAGCAGAGGAATGACCGAAACCAGGAAGTAGGAGAGGATTTGAAACTGAAGTTCTCCAACATTCAACCAGATATTAAATGCCTTCATTCATAATTATCATTACTCATCTCTCTCATTGTATGTTGTGTTTTTTGGTGTCGATGAAAGAAAAAAACACTGTGATCGACGACCAACAGAATCAAAAGCCTGAGTTATAGCTATTGCAAGTAGCTTTTAATTTCATGAGATTTACCGAGTGTAACAACCGAATTGTCCAAATCGTGTAACAAAATCTTTCAATTTGTTAGATTAAGCTTTGAACCGTTGCATCTTAGAAATGATTCAAGATTTTCTTGTATCCTTAAAAGATGTTACAAAACAGACAAAGGTGGTACTCGAACGAAAGGAACAGAAACGCTGGTGTAGATGAAAGAAAGAGAGGTTTATTGTAAAAGAGAATACACTACTGAAAGACAGGGAATCAGTTAGAAGGCTAGCAAGTCCTGAAGCAAGTCCCAGGTATATCCCGTACTCACTATATATATCTACTCATATAGTCAGTCCACATAGGCGATAGGGAGTGTGGATATTCCATTACAACAAATTTCTTACTGTCATACTCTAAGGTTTTTATCACACAATGTGACTCTATTTTGAACAATAAGAATGTATTTATCTCTAAGTCGAAATGATGATCCCTCTTCATGTTGTGACCCCCTGATCCAGTTTTCCTCTCTACTGGTCCCTCTTTTTTAAAATGTATTCATCGTTCTCTTGATGGGTTTTGATTGGACTTTGAAGGTAGAAGCCAGTGTATGAATGTTGGTACCATTACCGAAGGCCTGAATGATCATTTTCCTCTCACCATTGCTCATTTGGGAAGACATAGTGGGGCTTACACTAAAGGAATTTGACCTGCTCTCTTTCTAGCTGAATAATCCAAAGGGGGTTTCAGTGATCCTTACGAAAAATGGTGTTAAGATGGCTAAATGTCTTATCTGAAAAGTTGGAAAAAGAAACCCAATTAGTTTAATGTTTTCTTAGACATTAAGCATTTTGAGGGATGAACAACTATTGCATGCTGCTACACGATTTGAATACCACACGCACACACACACAGACACACACACACACACACAGAGGGAGGCTGTCTTTATATTCCTCAAATTTCATTAACATGTCTACTAAATCCACATATCTTGGACCCCGTGTCAGAATTGTAGAAAAATAATAATAGACTTAAGTACTCTTAAGGAATTGTCCCTTTTTTGTACAAAACCGGTTCTAAATATTTGAATTTTTGTATTCATATATATTAACCAACCATCGACGTCTTATGAGACGTGCGGGATTCTTTGAAATTGCAGCCGATAAAAATGTCTTAGAATGTGACACGATTTGGACATTTTTGCTGTTACAACCGGTATTTAATACTACTTCGTGCATTGCTTTCGCTTTTTTAATTATTCCAAGTTGATTTTCAGATAACAATACCCCCTTTTTCAACCTTTAACGTCTGCAGGGTAATGACCCCACCCATCGCTTTTTGAGAATAGAAATCTTGAACTTGATCAATTTTTTTTTAATTTTTCATACATTTTAATTAACATCTTAACTGCCAACATCACTGCGAGTTTTAAGATTCAAAGATATTTCAAATAGATGTTGGTGGGGGAAGGAAGACAAACAAAAGTGGATCTCAGGTCGAAAAAGCTTAATGACCCCTGCCCTACAAGGAAACATTTGGTATTCATTGACCGAACAACCTGTATTGCCTTCGCTTGGAATTTATCAAATATTTCTATTAAAACACTTTTTTAAGAAATCCGGTTTCTCAAATTCAGTAGTTATTATCGATCTTTCCATTATTGATGAGGAGTTTCTTTCCTAAATTTTTGTTTGAAGTAGTGGGGAATGACAATATCTTAATGATGTCAGTATTTTCTCTTCTAATTACATGTGCTAACCGTTTTAGTTGTTACTGCTGTTGAAAGTCATCAAGTGATGTGATATCTGTTATTTTGGTACAGTATTTTGTTTGTGATTCTGTAGCGCCAAACTAATAGAAACCATTCAAGGAAAGAAAGAACTTTATTGTTAGATTGTCAATCAACATCACCAATTTAAAGATTGGAGCTGAGTGAGTGAACATTTAACCTTATCAACTTAAAATTGTCATAGGGCTTAGAACATTATCTCAAAACAAAATATTATTGTAAAATAAAAAATATTGTTATTTATATTGCAACAAGCAGATCATTGTTTAGTTCACGTGTAAATAATGGTGATGATAATATTCGCCATTCCCTAATAAGGAAACATTCAGAATTGACTGAACAGCCAGTGTTACTCAAGTTACGTTTTCTTTCACTCCCTAGCTATGGACCTGGAATCAAAGTGTAGCATCTGTTCTCTTCATTTCTAATGGCAATATTAGTGGTTTCCTTTGAGCAGCCAGTATTACTGTCAGTTGAAGTTTATAAAATCTTTCTCTTAAATAATTTTCCAGGAAAATACATTTCTCAAGTCCAGTAGTTATTATCGCTCTTTCCAGTATGGATGAGGAGTTTCCTTCCTAACATTTTGTTTGAAGTAGTGGGGAATGATAATATCATGATGACGTCAGTATTTTCTCTTCTAATTACATGTGCTAACCGTTTTAGTTGTTGCTGCTGTTGAAAGTCCTCAAGTGATGTGGTTTCTGTTATTTGGTACAGTTCTTTGTGATTCTGTAGCGTCAGTTCATAATGACAAAAGACGACTGAGGCTCTTTTCCATTGGTCATAGAAAGCAATTGTATACAACTGACATTCTACACATGTGCACGTACACCTAGGTGCAGGCGTACAG
>OZ010592.1:91673215-91725715 GCA_963932145.1 Acanthosepion lycidas | reverse complement strand
GATAGATAGATAATGAAGAGATTGAGATAGATAGATAGATAGATAGATAGATAGATAGATAGATAGATAATGAAGAGATTGAGATAGATAGATAGATAGATAGATAGATAGATAGATAGATAGATAGATAGATAGATAGCACTCAACCTTTTTCAAAGTGAGACCATTTCTCTTGCCCATTTCCATGTTATCTGCCTAACAGAAGGGCGGGAGAGGCTTAAAAACAACTCTAATTTTCAGCTAAACATGTGTCCAGTGATCTCCACAGATGGTTCTTGATTGGCTGAAAGCGACGCTGGGTCGTACCGAGCCCTGTCAGTTGGTTATAAAAACACGATTAGCCATCTCAAATTGAAGGCGAACCGAAAGAAAAGGCGTTCGTTTCATTGTCACTCTCACAGCTTATTTATTTATCTATTCGTGTCTGCTCATCTGAGTGGTTTGTCTGCAGATGTGTCACCGTCATACTTCTATCGTCCCGTCTCTTCCGAAGTGTGAATTTGCCGTTAAACAAGACTAGGAACATTATTGTTTGCCAGACAAATTTATGTTTTTTGAATTTGATAGCTGCCACGTGTTAGCCTTTTGTCGGAGCTTTTTACTCTTTAGGCTTAATACTAATGGTTTGAAAACTGCAAAATTAAAAAAGAAGATCAATTTAAGAAAAATAATTATTTAAAAAATGATTGAAACAGACGATCTAATGTGGAGGATTTGAAAGTTTATTCCAACACATATTGGATCGAAATCGAGCGATAAATCTAAATTGTCACTATCGTATATATATATATATATATATATATATATATATATATATGTGTGTGTGTGTGTGTGGATAGATAGATAGATAGATAGATAGATAGATAGATAGATGTGTGTGTGTGTGTGTGTGTGTATTGGAATATGCGTGTAGAAGCGAAGAATTAAATTAATCTTCAAACACGGATCTACAAATCTCAATAATTTTTATATAGTTGACTATTATTTTTCTTCTAAGTTGAAAGAATTTAATTTCAAAGATTCTTTGTGAACAACTTCGCACAAAATATTTTTGTACCTTTTTTAAAGTACAAACAAATGAATTGGGTTAGTATAGCCAAAACAGAAAATGCGTCTACATGTTCACATGTATGACACGGATTTACGTTGTTTTCTCTGTGTGCATAAATTTACAGCAGTCGACATAGGCAGTGGAGCTAGTTGCTACTGTCAACGCATGTAAACAAAATAGAACCTGCATGTTACTCTTTTATGTGACGATATCGCTAATCATTATTTTTGCAATATTACATACTTGAATAAATGTCAAAAATGTGAGTAATTAATTGTGAAAACTTCAGTTTCGTTGGTATAACAAAACAAAAAAAGCTGGTTAAAGTTTCACTGAAATACTAGTAGCGAACTAAAATTCGTGGTTAATACAACATAATATTGGTTCTGAAAATTAGATTTATTAATCCCAAGCATAAATCTTTAAATATCCCTTTTTATCACTAGTTACCTACTATCGCCTGAAGAAGTACAATCATAGAATTGAAACATGTTTTATTATAATCTCTTATAATAAATAATATATATGTGTGTGTGTGTTTGTGTGTGTGTGTGCGCGCGTGTGTAGCAGCAAAATTGTCCAAATCGTGTAGCAGCATGGGATAAGTGTCCATCCCACAAGATGTTTAATATCTAAAAAAAAAAACACGAAACTAATTAAGCTTTTTGTCAAATTTTCGGATAAGACATGTAGCCATATTGAAAACATTTGTCGTAAGAATTACGTTAGATAATTATGTAGACTTTTCAGTTGAGAATGAACGACAAACCCCTGTGTGTGGATTTTTTTTTACATATTAAAATCATCACTAACTCTTTGCTCGGTTGGCAATTTCTGGTCGGAACGAAAGAACAAAACTGGATTTTTGTGTGTGTCAGTTTTTTTTGTTTGTTGTTGTTGTTTTTTTTAAGAATACTTACTGCTTGAATAAACATAATACACGAGGGTCGGCTGGAAAGTTCATAGTCTGACCAAGATATAAATGTAAATAAAAAACCATTTCGTAGACTAAAAGACATGCTAGCGTAGCAGAATGCAACAGATGGCCGGCCAGCTGTTGTATTCTGCTACGTTTGCAGCGTATGAAACTTTCAGCCAAGCCTTATTTATATATATATATATATATATATATATATATATATATATATATATATATATGTGTGTGTATGTATGTGTGCGTGTGTGTGCGTATATATATATATATATATATATATATTAGGTCGGTACAAAAATAATGACGTAATAATGTCGTTTTTTAACGTATTTTTAAGGGCAAAAAACGACATTATTACGTCATCATTTTTGCACCAACCTAATATATACATACACACACACATTCGGATGGACATCAAACATATATATATATTTATGTGTGTGTGTGATAGAAATTATTAAGAGAATTTGAGATAATCATAATTAAGTTTCCTCCGATATTTGGGATTCATCAGCAGTGCGCATCCACTACCGAGAATTGAAACCCGGACAGTTAGGTTATCAGGCAAATGTCATTCCAACGGGATGAATCCCCAAGTGCTTTCTCCATTCTGTTGAGGTTTCTTTTAGACTCCATGAATTACTAAATTATCCCAAATTCTCCTAATAATTTCTACCATATATATATATATATATATATATATATATATATATATATATATATATATATATATATATATATATATATATATATATAGAAAAATATGAGAAACTGCATAAGTTTTTTGTGACGCACCTCCTCCGTAAGGATTTCATCGGACTGAGCTTTGTTGACGTTGCCACGTGTACGCATGAACCCGAAATGAGAGGTTTACAAAAAATATATTCTTTCAAAAAACTTTAAACCTGCCTGCCTCTTTGTTTTCATGTGCATGTGTATGATATCTTAACGGATGAGACGCGTCCAAGAAATTTTCCAGTTAGTTATTTTTCTAAGTATTTTTTGTTGATATATAAAATCATTATATATATATATATCCTGGCTTAAAGCAATCGGACGTTTAGCCACGCTGAAGAGCTGTGATACAGTGAAACAGTCTATCTGAGGATGAAAAAAAAATATATATATACATATATATGTTCCCGGAAAATCCAGTTGAGCCCTCTTGAGAAAAGGTAATTTTAAAAACAGTGACTCATACCACTATTAACGCATTGTTCTTCAACCGAATTGGATTGAGCACTCCGAGCCACTGGCGTATATCGCATAGAAAACGTTAAAATTTCCCTTCATCTCTGCCGTGCAACGAAGGTCTAGGGGCAGAACTTCTGATTGATACCAAATCGGTCGGATTTGTATCCCGACTTGAAGCAATTGGACGTCTATCCACACTGAAGCGAAACAGTGGCTGCGGATGAGAATATATATATATATATATATATATATATATATATATATATATATATATATATAAAGTGACAGACAAGAAAAACTGATTTTTTTTTCATTTAGTTTTTTCAGCGTCCTTACACTTTTTGTTTAGTTCCATTTGATGGGTATAAGGAAGTGAAAAATTGCCCGTTGTCCCAAGCGCTTTCGGCTAATTTAGTCATTTTCAACGGGGTTGTTTTAGGTTTTTGTTTCTCTTCATGTTTCGACTGTTTAACATGTATTCTGCTTTTGCGTTGTTTTGAATACAAGTTGAGGCTTTTATACCAAGCCTTCGCCTGCTGATCGTGGCTTGAATTCGAGTAATCTCCTTTCTATTTTTTAATAACTTTTAACACTCCATTCACTTTGTTAAATAAGGTGAGGTTGATAGTGGGATAGTGATGTTTAATATACAGGACAAATCTCTTATAACGAGATGTTTCCGGTAATTTGATTTATATAGAATTTTAGCGTTTTCGACCAGAATTTTTTCTTATGGGATTTTATAAACTGTAGGTAAATAGATATTTTTATAGTATTTCGTTGTGATGTGTTACGTGAGGTGTCTACTCAAGGAGGTGGCAATGTGTCCGATATATGCAATTGATTTTTAACTAGACACACGGTCTTGTATTGAGCAGTGAAATTGTTTAACAGTTAGAATGGGGTGATGAAAGACGCTCATTCGAATAAACGCTACTACTAGTATTTAAAACAACACTAAAATAAAATACATCTTAAACAGTCAAAATATGAAAAGAAATTAACATCTAAAACAATTTTTGCACACCCTTACACCTCTGTAACGATAAAGTATAAGATCGATGGAAAACTAAATAAAAATTCCATTCAATTTTCCTTATCTGTCACATTCAATGAAAGATTTTTAAAAGAAATGTTACTGCCCAAATATAGCTTATATATCCATATATATATATATATATATATATATATATATATATATATATATATATATATATGTGGTATAAAATGACATTGGGAAAAAAAATCTTAGATTTTACCGACGCGTTTCGTCTTTCGACTTTTTCAAGGCAAAAATGAAAAAAAGTCGGAAAACGAAACGCGTCGGCAAAATCTAAGATTTTTTTTCCAATTGTCATTTTATACCAATCTGTCTTGTCCACAGAATTGATCTGGTAATTTAACTATATATATATATATATATATATATATATATATATATATATATATATATATATATTAATTCGTCACACGTACATAATAAAAGTAATAACAGAAACAGTTGTAAAATAAAATAAGTATCTAATTACGAAACGCGATTAAAATACATTAACAACAATGCAGTAGAGTGTTAATGGAAAGATTATTTATTACTTACCTTAAATACACGACTGCGTAGAGCTGTTAAGAAAAGCATTAATCGAATCATGGGACAGTCGACTTTAACGTCCCGGTTAACACAATAGTCCACCCGTAATTGTAACATCTCAGTCAATGACATATCTCTATATTAAATGGCGGTCTACATTTTCATTGTCTCGAGATTCACGTTCAAACTGCGGTGTCAACAGTAACATGCATATATGTCACGTCCTCTTTGAGATGACTTCTCTAAAGTCTATATTTCTTTAAATTTCGTTCAATATTTAAATATTCCGTTGCTGTTCTATTTCTCTTACTGTAAATCCTTAGTTCAATAATTTCTGGTGCCGTGGGCATGTCAAACATGCCATACAATATATCCATAGGTACTTTTCGTGGACTTACTAAATCAGTGAATCTTTGTTTTAACTAATTAAGGCGTCGCTTATGTTCCTCACTTTCTCTCTGTATCATGTTCGTCATTTTTGCAATCCGTTTTTTTTTTAATCACGTTGTCTTCCCAGAATTCCTTTCCACGTTGGTACATTAAAAAAAAATAAAATAAAACACTATCTCCAAATTTGCAATATCTAATTATATCATTATTGCTATTTTTTGATGTTCTCGCCTTAAGTCCTTATTTATTGGATCCAGAATTAATCTTTCTAGCGGACATCAACTCTGCAAGTGACATTCCAGACACAGTGTTCGCGTTTGGTGTTACTCTGAAAACGATTAGAAACTTTTGTAGCATTACTTCTCTCCCACAGACATTTTTAATGCTCTTTTAAAGAAACCGTTCAGCTTGTCCGTTACTTTTCAGGGGATAAGGGTGCAGTGTAATGTGTTCTATTGTTAATGATTAACAGAAAAATTCACTAGCCGTGAATTGTGTGCCATTATCTGTAACGAGAGTTTCGGGTACACCGAATCTTGCAAAAGTCTCGTGTAAAAAAAATTATAGTTAGGTCGGTTTTCTACATTTTAATATTTCCGGCCATTTAGTGTAACTATCTGTTACCCCAAGATATTATGCTCCGTTTAACGGTGCTGCGAATTTTATGTGCATACTGTACGATGGAATATTGGTTTTTGGCCAAGGTAGAAATTTTTATAGTTGGGGACTTCGCTACCAGAGCGCAGTCTCTGCATGATTTTATCAATTTTCAATGTCTTGGTTCATTTTAGACCAATACGTATAACACCTCATTAAGAATTTCATCTTTGAAATTCCTGGATGTCCTATGTGAAATCTTTTAGTATACATTCTTGCAAGGATGCTGGCATTACAATTCTTTCTGCGTACATAAATGCATTATAGCATAATGAAAATAAGTTTCTTCCAGTAATACTCCCATTTTTATTTTTTTTCTTTAAATCTTACTTGCTTATTCATTTTCATGATAAAGTCGTGTGTTTCCGATTTAATCCTTATTTCCTCCAATGATACGGTCAGTTCTCTCGCTGTATTGTATAATATATTCTTTATTTCGTTTTCGGCCCTTATCGATGCAATTACTCAGTCCTCTAGTGGTTCGCAGAATTTTGCTATCAACCTAGACAGTAGGTCCGCATGACTCACTTTTTTGGATGATAGAAACTCCATTTTATAATTGTAGTTTAATAAGATATTTCCCCAGTACTGCAGTCAATTTGCTATATGTGTGTGAACCCCCATTTTTGATCCATAAATGGACAACAATGGACGATGGTCTGTCTGTAGTGTGAATTGTCTACCATGAATAAATTTGTGAAACATTTTTGTAGTAAATATGATTGCTAATGCTTCCTTTTCAATCTGGCTTTTGCTTTGTTTTTTTTTTGTTTTGTTTTGTTTTTCAGCAGTTATTAGCAATCTTGAAGCATGAGATATTGCTTTAGTTGTTCCGTCCTCATGTTGGTATACTATCGCCACTCCAATACCCGAATCATTTGCATCTGTTGGAACCAGAATCTCTAATTTAGGGTCAAAATGAGCTATCAACAAATCTGACGTTAGGACTTTTTTGATCTCTTCGAAAACACTTTATCTGACCAATCCCTTTTGAATGTTTTTCTTTAGCAAGTCATTCAAGATTACCCTCAGTTCATCCATGATTGGTATCTATATATGATTGGCAAATTAATAATTGGCAAACCCTAAAATGCTTGTAACTTTGTTACATTTATTGGGGCAGGCATGTCCCGTATTTCGCTCGACTTAGTAACGGGTATTTATATTGTTTCAAACTTTCACTTAATCCCGATGAAAAATCACGATACACACAGACACACACAGACACACACACACACACACACACACACACACACATATATATATATATATATATATATATATATATATATATATATATATAATTATTAATTCAAAAAATTATAACATAAATATGTTATAAAAACACTACAAAAATAGCCATTTTGTTTCGACACCTCCAGTGTCTTATCAAGTGATGATTTTGAATGTAAAATAAATGGTTTTAAGAATAGTCATTGTTGGTTATTGAAATTCATTCCGTATACACAAATTATATACTTGTATATATATATATATATATATATATATATATATATATATATATATATATATATATATATAAGAAATATAAAAATGAAGAAATATAGTCTTAAGGTGTGCTATATTTATGGGATAAAGTGCTCAATATCAGAGATAGAGCGTGTGTAAATATAAAAGTGAACATAGAAGTCAACACTTAGCGGCGACAGTCTGTTTTTTGCTTTATGCAATCATCAGGCCAGGTGACATATAGCATCAAGCATGAAACAGACTGTCGCCTCTAAGTGTTGGCTTCTATGTTCACTTTTATATATATATATATATATATATATATATATATATATTACGTAAACTGCTGGTGATGCCCATTTGAAATGGTCTACTTTTGATATAACTCCTAATTTTTCCAGTTTATCTAATTGCTTATTAATAGAGGTTCTAATGCCGGTCTAGGGGGTCTAAATACCAGTGTTATATTCTCTTTTACTTCAAATTTAGTTTTAAAGACTTCTGGAAAACTATTAATTTTCCGCTTGCAGTATTAGCACTTGAGGTAACAATATTTATTTTGTTTCCGAATGAGTTAATTAGGAGCTCCCATAGATCAAATAATGCAATCCAATCTGTTCCAAATTATCTGTATTCTTTAATATAAACACAAGCGCTTTTTTTAGTTTTACCAATAAAAGAAATGTTGCAAGTGGATTCACCCATAAAGTTCAATTTCTTCTCTGTAACTCTACGATCAATTTTTCCATAACCTGGGTTTACCAATTTTTCTCCGTGTCTGTTCATTGATAATGGGGATATCAGACTCTGTATTTAGTTGTAGTTTTATTTTTACATTATTAATTTTAACAAAAACAAATTTCCTATTTTGAGATGTTTCTCGCTCAGTTAAAGACACGTTCGACGAATTTTTGGTATTAGTTTTTCCTTTTTTTATCTTTATACAATCTATTTAACACGTTTACATAAGTTCTTTTTTTTCCCCCATTTTTTTGTATTTGAGTGCTTTTGTATTCAGTCTTTCCACATTCGTAGCCTTTATAGTTCTTGAAAAAACAATTACTTTTTAAATGTTTACGTCCACAACCGTGTCAAGCATTATGTATTGAAAAAGGTCTATAATCTTTTTTTTTTTATGTACGTACGAAATGTCTCTTTCTTCAGTACATGTGGTATGAAAGTTAAGATTAACAATGCGCTGACAATCTTTGGCTATTTACTGGAGAGTTAACTTAGGGTCCTTCTCTAATTTAGCAATTATCCTAGATCTTATTTCCAAGTCCTTATTAGTAGTTAAGTCCTCTACAAATATTAGGCATTTGAATAAATCCGGTGTTAATTTATTTAATTTCAATTTCTCACATTCCCGGTCACTACTAAGCGACAAAAAAAAATCTTCATTGTCACGCTATACTAAATTAAGGCATAAACAATGGATATTGAATAATAAGCTCTTATCTCGGTAAATGTTCGATAGTTAGTTTCATTAAAATTTATCTCAGCTGGATTTTTTTGGTAAAATAAAATTCATGTATATTTCATGTTCCACAAAGGACAGTTTTCTTAATAATAAGTTATCTTTTTTTTATCATAACAGTGCAAACAATCCTTTTTGAAAATTACTGCGTATTTTCTATAATAAACTGCAAATGTTATTCCTTCGTCTTGATTGCATAAAAATTCGCTAAATGAATTGACGACACAATATGGAGTGAAATAAATCTGAAGTTCTTTTCTCTGTAGTTTTAGGTTTAGTTTGGATTGTTTTACGGCATATCAACCTCAATAGGTTATTTAATGCCGACATCATTTTTAGGATAAATTCGTATGAATAGAATATGTATTCTTTGGTTTAGATTGGTTTGGTTTATTTTGTTTTACGGCATATCAAGCACAATGGGTTATTTAAATCTGACAACATTTTTAGGATAAATTCGTTTGAATAGAATATGTATTCTTTGGTTTAGATTGGTTTGGTTTATTTTGTTTTACGGCATATCAACCTCAATGGGTTATTTAAATCTGACAACATTTTTAGGATAAATTCGTTTGAATAGAATATGTATTCTTTGGTTTAGATTGGTTTGGTTTATTTTGTTTTACGGCATATCAACCTCAATGGGTTATTTAAATCTGACAACATTTTTAGGATAAATTCGTCTGAATAGAATATGTATTCTTTGGTTTAGATTGGTTTGGTTTATTTTGTTTTACGGCATATCAACCTCAATGGGTTATTTAAAGCTGACAACATTTTTAGGATAAATTCGTCTGAATAGAATATGTATTCTTTGGTTTAGATTGGTTTGGTTTATTTTGTTTTACGGCATATCAACCTCAATGGGTTATTTAATGCCGACAACATTTTTAGGATAAATTCGTTTGAATAGAATATGTATTCTTTGGTTTAGATTGGTTTGGTTTATTTTGTTTTACGGCATATCAACACCTCAATGGGTTATTTAAAGCTGACAACATTTTTAGGATAAATTCGTATGAATAGAATATGTATTCTTTGATTTAGATTGGTTTGGTTTATTTTGTTTTACGAACATATCAACCTCAATGGGTTATTTAAAGCTGACAACATTTTTAGGATAAATTCGTTTGAATACAATATATATTCTTTGGTTTAGATTGGTTTGGTTTATTTTGTTTTACGGCATATCAACCTCAATGGATTATTTAATGCCGACATCATTTTTAGGATAAATTCGTTTGAATAGAATATGTATTCTTTGGTTTAGATTGGTTTGGTTTATTTTGTTTTACGGCATATCAACACCTCAATGGGTTATTTAAAGCTGACAACATTTTTAGGATAAATACGTTTGAATAGAATATGTATTCTTTGGTTTAGATTGGTTTGGTTTATTTTGTTTTACGGCATATCAATCTCAATGGGTTATTTAAAGCTGACAACATTTTTAGGATAAATTCGTCTGAACAGAATATGTATTCTTTGGTTTAGATTGGTTTGGTTTATTTTGTTTTACGGCATATCAACACCTCAATGGGTTATTTAATGCCGACAACATTTTTAGGATAAATACGTTTGAATAGAATATGTATTCTTTGGTTTAGATTGGTTTGGTTTATTTTGTTTTACGGCATATCAACCTCAATGGGTTATTTAAAGCTGACAACATTTTTAGGATAAATTCGTCTGAACAGAATATGTATTCTTTGGTTTAGATTGGTTTGGTTTATTTTGTTTTACGGCATATCAACACCTCAATGGGTTATTTAAAGCTGACAACATTTTTAGGATAAATACGTTTGAATAGAATATGTATTCTTTGGTTTAGATTGGTTTGGTTTATTTTGTTTTACGGCACATCAACACCTTAATGGGTTATTTAATGCCGACAACATTTTTAGGATAAATTCGTCTGAATAGAATATGTACTCTTTGGTTTAGATTGGTTTGGTTTATTTTCTTTTACGGCATATCAACCTCAATGGGTTATTTAATGTCGACATCATTTTTAGGACAAATTCGTATGAATAGAATATATATTCTTTGGTTTAGATTGGTTTGGTTTATTTTGTTTTACGGCATATCAACATCTCAATGGGTTATTTAATGCTGACAACATTTTTAGGATAAATTCGTTTGAATAGAATATGTATTCTTTGGTTTAGATTGGTTTGGTTTATTTTGTTTTACGGCATATCAACACCTCAATGGGTTATTTAATGCCGACGACATTTTTTTTTCCTGTTAATGTCTTTGTTTTGTAAAAAATCTATTTCTCTTAGTATTTTTTTCTCAAAAATGTATAGCTGGTAATATTATTTTTTTCAAAAACGTATAGCTGGCAACATTATTTTTTCAAAAAACATTATCAGAGGCCTTGCTGCTAGACGTAGTTTATCGTCATACCCAGGACGCACTCTTATTTAATAAGAATTCCAGAACTTTCTGTTGTTGTTGTAATTTTTGTTGTTGTAATTGTTGTTCTGACATTTGAATCATGACAAATTTGAATTCTCCCATTTTTTTTGCAGTCTGCTAAAATGATTTTCGAATATCCTCGCCTGGTTCTTTATTTGTAATCCTGCAAATATTTTGCAGTTCCAGGTGGCGTCACTCTTGAGAATTGGTAAATATTAACTGAATATCCTCTTAGGAAGTATTTTTTTCCTTCGTGAGTTCAATGCGAATCTTCGTTCGCAACTTTTGTAGTCCGTCAAACATCCATAATACTAGCAAAAACAGAAAGACTTCAATGTAAAATAACAAAGTATTTAATTACCAAATGAAATTAAAATACATTAACAACAAAGAAGTAAAGAGTCAACAGAAGAGATTACTGATATCTTTTCCTTTTATGAGCAATGTCGCTTCAGGGCAGAGGCGATCATGGCTCTCCACTTCCTCCTATCTTTTGTAGTTTTCAATAAGTTTTATCTTCTTGCTACTTCTCCCAGACCCTGTTCTACCATCCACTTGCTTAAGCCCGTTAATTATGTCACGCGTTGCTTCTCCTTGTCCCTTTTTCTCTCTATCCGCCCTGTGAGTAGCCGATTTTCTAAGCCTTTCTTTCTCATTATGTGTCCTAGAAATTTCAGCTGCCTCTTCTTGGTGTTAAATATGTTTCCTCTTTGTTTTCATCCTCTCCAAAACCTTATCGTTGCTCACATGTTCGGTCCATGGTATCCTCCGCATCCTTCTATAGAACCATACCTCCGTTGCCTTGAGTCTCTTCTTCGTTTTTGAGGATGCCGTCCAACAATCGTTGCCATAAAGGAGGACAGATATCACGTAGCAACTCAGTAATCTTTTCTTTGTTACCAAAGAAATCCTGTCTCGTAATACTCTGCCTGACTTTTGGAATGCGTCTTTGACCATCCCAGTACGACTTCGAATCTCAGCATCGCAATTAGCGTCCTCTGTCAGAAGACTTCCTAAATATTTAAATGTCAGCGTCTGTTTGATTATAGTGTCCTCGACCTGTAAATCACATTTCGGGCTCATCTTTTGTGCTGAGGATCATGCATTCTGTCTTGTAGTTTATGCTTAGTCCCTTTTTCTCGCTCTCTTTCGCTACCTTCTCTAATAGGTTTTGTAATTTCCTTTCAGTGTATAAGTTGAATAAGTCCGGTAATAAGACCCATCCTTGTCTTACGCACCTTTCTATCTTTGTATACCTGCTGAACTCATTTTCTATCCGTATAGAAGCGGTTTGCTGCCAGTATAGGTTCTTGATTATTCTAATATCTTTCCCATATCTATCAAGGTTGCTGAGTAGTTCCAACAGATCTGTGTCGAACGTCCATAAAACATAGGTACGTCCTTCTGCATTTGAATTGTTCTTTCTGATAACATTCGGAACATAAAAATTGCGTTCCTTGTTCCGGTGTCTTTAACGAACCCGCACTGTTCTTGTCCTATCTCTAGCCTGATTCTGATGCGCGCTCTTTTCATCAGAATTCGGATGATGAGTTTTGTTATGTGGCTCATTAGACAGATTATTCGGTTGACTTCACATTCGTTTGCACCTGGTTTTCGGTGCAGTGCTATGAAAATAGATCTGCTTAGATCTTACAGCATATCCTCACGGTTGTAAAGTTCACTTATTATTTCTCTAATAGTGTCTATGCTAAATCATCTAAGGTTGTCTGCATTTGCTGTTACAATTTCGTCTGGCCCTGCTGCCATGTTTCTGCTCAATTTGGCCACACATATATACGTATACACGCAGGTTCACACACCTTCTACCCGTCTGTTTCTTTGGGGAGGTGCGCATATACACCCAGTCCTACACTGTTCAGATATGTTTATTATTGTGTGAGCTACAATGCGTGAACGTGTGAGAGAGAGAGAGAGAGAGAGAGAGAGAGAGAGTCCCCCTAATCTGTTTGCGAGTAAAGGTTTGTGGGTGAGAAGTAGTACGGTGGGAGAATAGAAAAATGATTAAGTTTTAACCAATAAAAAATACATTCCAAACAACGATCTGTTAATACATTTACTTCGTAGATCTTCTAAGAAAAGTACTAATTCGTCTTGAATCACGTAACACTTGACTTTAACGTCCAAGTTAGCACAATAGTCAATGCGTAACTGTACCGGCATTTACCAATCTCCCCACAAAGCAGAATGTGACACAAGCGCGATTTTTAAGTGGGGTGAATCCGAGTCCGTAGGTTCGGGCAAAAATTCTCCGTAGGCCCCGCATGGTCTACCTCCACAGAACGGACTCTGTCCATAGGCATAGCCCCGTCTAGGGTCATCAATATGCGAAGACAGAGAGTACAACACGTAATTGTAACCACCCCAGTCAGTGGCTGGCGGTCAACATTTTCATTGTCTAGAAATTCACGTTTAAACTCCGGTGTCAACAGTGATACTTTTCATTAATATATGACTATACTTTGCATTCATATATGACAATTATATATATATATATATATATATATATATATATATATATATATATATATATATATATATATATATATGTAACATCGACATTTCATTTAACAGATATATTTACACAAAAATATCTTAAAATACTACAGAGTAAATTTATTCAATAAAATCGCCATTGGCTTCAACCACAGAATCCAGACGACTTCGGAATCTCTTGCAACTCTTCTGGATAGTTTCCTTATATAAGTTGATGAATTCTGCGATAATCCTTGCCTTCAGATCATCTTTCGTGCTACAAGGAGTTTTGCCGATCTCCCCCTCAAGTACGTCCCACAAATAATAATCAAGAGGGCTGCAGTCTGGGGAGTTAGATGACCAAATATAATGCTTAATGAGATCGCAGAAATTGTCTGACAGGCATGACTGGGTTTTTTTTCTGCATGTGTGTCATGGTGCAATGTCCTGTTGCCAGACATAGGGTCTTCCAGAAGGCTTACTTTTGACTCAGGGTGGCACTACCTCTTCAAGGTACTTGGTGTAGAACGCCCTGTTGAATTTGAGGCCCTCACCAACAGATTCTGGAGTTCCTTTCTCATCCGATCGATCAGAGTAAGTTCTCCGAGCTGCCATACCTTCGTAATCACTATTAGATTCATCTAACTTTTTTCTAATCCTCTGTACTATCCTCAGCTTGGCGCCCAAATAATCTGAAATGTTCCTATTGGTGCTTCCGGTACGAATACCAAGCAGTACAGCATGCCATTTCCACATTTCTGGTTGAGTGAATTGAGTCATGGTGCTCTTTTTCTCGCAGACTATGTCCAACTGATCCTACTGTCGATAAAATCAAAAACAACCAATGCGAAATTAAAATATAAAATGGTGACAATTTACCCAATAAGCATGCAACGAAATAAAATACTTACACCTGCTACAAGTAAATATTAGGTTGGTGCAAAAATAATAAGTTACTATGTGAGAAAACGAAATTATTTTTGCACCAGCCTAATAGAAGTTCACCATGAATAAATTGCAATGGAGGATTGGAAATTTAATAATCTGAGCGAGACAACGCTCATATATTATCACAATCAAAAGTGTTTCGATTTGAGGTCATTAATTAACATGTTCTCTCCTCTTCTGTGTCATTGTATACTGATTCGACAATATTTTGCCAGCCTTCTCTGTGCTCTGCGAGTTTGCGGATTAGTTGCAGATCTTCCTTGATTGTAAACTTCTCCAAAGAAAAAGGAGGATCTTTCTGCCTTGTTCTTTGAATGTCTCGTTTGTGACTATAGTGGTTCTTGGATGACCTTTGAACTTTTTGAAGTCAGTGTTTTCAAATTTAAAATCCATGGCTTTGTTAGCTGGGCATCCTGGATCCATTCGCAAAATATGTCTAAGATATTTCCGTTTTGCTTTCGTATCAAAATGAATTAATTTTTTTAGTTTTCTTCATGAAAACAAAAAGATTCCTGGCGCTGTCAAAAAAATGCATATACAAACAGTTTTTCTTGTTTGAATTTGATCAATGAAAACTCTAGAAATTTAAGCTAGCAACCGCTGTTGCTATTAGGTTTGTGCAAAAATAATGTCGTTTTCTCACATATGTTACTATGTGAGAAAACGACATCATTTTTGCACCAACCTAATATAAGCAAATGCTTCTTTAGAAAATAATGGAAGCCTTTAATTTCAAAATATTACCGTTTCAAATAACACTTTTACTTATTTTTTATCAAGTACTTTTTTTCTTTCCATTTTATTTAATCTTTTCTTTGAAATGTTCGTTTCTAATGTAATTTATTAAATACTTTTTTACAATAGTTACCAGCTCCTGTATCAGTATCATTTGCAACGTGAGCAGGGTCTTTCGCCTTCTGACCAATCACCGCGGAAGAACTTTTTGCCGATGGTTTATTGCACAAACTGTCGATCCATTATTTGTCTCTTCAAACTTGTTTAAGGATGTAACAACATTTGGAAGAGAGAGAATAGCAAATTTACACAACCAACCATTGTGGGTGGATCGGAATCTCCATGCTAAATGACACGCTAGACGCCAGCATCAGTTTACGATTAATGTGTAGGCTGGAATTGTAGGTGACTGGTAGATCCATATGGTCACCAACCAGATCTTACAGAAGCTGTCTACAGAGACTTTATTTCAAACACACTTCCAGACCTGTTAGAGGATGTACCCCTGCTAATGCAAAGACAGGTGTGGTTCATGCATGATGGGGCTCCAGCACATTTTAGTTACATTGTTCATGATGCATTGGATAACATCTACCGTGAAATATGGATAATTAGGGGAGGGCATGTTCTATGTCCTGAACATTCCCTCGACCACAATCCTTTGGATTTTTATCTGTAGGGCCACATGCAGCAGACATTAATAATGAAGAGACACTTCATCAACGTGTCATGGAGCCTGCGAAACCATTCGATACCATGAGTGAGTATTTGAAAGAGCCCGCCAGTCAATGATCTGAACGGTGTATGCGTTTGTGGAAAAGAGCTTTGTTGTGGTACGAAGATGGCCTTTTGAACATATTTTACCTTGTTTTGGTGTCAGGAATCCGACCACAAAGTTCTCTCATCTTCAGTGAGATTTTATACTGATTCCATAATATTTTGCCAGCCTTCTCTGTGCTCTACGTGTTTGCGGATTAATTGCAGATCTTCCTTGATTGTAAACTTCTCCAAAGAAAAACCGTGATCTTTCTGCCTTGTTCTTTGAATGTTTTTGTTCAGCGTTGTGACTATAGTGGTTCTTGGATGACCTCTGAGTTTTTGAAGTCAGTGTTTTCAAAGTAAAACTCCATGGCTTTGTTAGCTGGGCATTCTGGATCCATTCTGTTTGTTGACATTGGGTATGATTTTTCTTGAAGCTTGTATTACAGACACACGGTCTGATACTTTCCAACATCGACGTACATTATTCCTCCATTTACTGTTGACAACTAATCCGCTTCCATAATGTTTGTATTCTGTCTCTAAACATATCAGCTGGCGTATGTTTTTTCTGATGTCACTGCTCAGACCAGGTCCAATTTTTCATTTTTCCGAATATTGTCTTTCTCAGTATGCAACGTCTTAAATAAGCAGTTATTGCGTAAGTGTAACTGGAGCAGCCATTACCTACTCCGCCATTACCACCTCCCGTAAGCTTTAAATTTAATAACTGTTATATTCCGACAATCCTCGCCGGAACTGTTATATTCCGTGGTAAGGGAATAAATAGGTAACACCAAGTGGATACTATAAGAAAGGTTTATTGTACACAATAATTATAATATGAAATAAGGTACAATTATACACACAGGTCAATCTAGTAGTTAGTGCCACTAATTGGAAGGTCAGACGTGCTTGCGTCTTTTCTCTTTCTTTCTCTTTCTCTCTCTCACTCACTCACTCACTCACTCAAAACTCACTCACTCACTCACTCACTCACTCACTCACTCACTCAAAAATCACTCACTCAAAACTCACTCACTCACTCAAAAATCACTCACTCACTCACTCACTCAAACCTCACTCAAAACTCACTCACTCAAAACTCACTCACTCAAAACTCATTCGCTCTCCTTCGCCCCCCCCATCCCTCGTAGACAGTTAACTTTATAGGTATTAGGTTGTTGCAAAAATGATGTAGTTTTTTGACGTATTTTTAACGTCAAAAAACGACATTGTTTTTGCACCAACGTTATACTTACTACCTATAATATAGTCATTCATGGGCGGATGGCGGGTAATTCCAATACATCAATAAACAAAAACGAATTATTTACGGACATATGTTTTTATGCACTTTTGAAACTTGCTTTGGTGTCAGGAATCCGCCCCAAATTTTGTAAATGTATTTTTGATACAACATGTATATATATATATATATATATATATATATATATATATATATATATATATATATATATAAAATCCGTTTTACGCTTTTGTTACGTTGAATATTATTCTTTGTTATCTTTGAGGTTTATGTTCCGGTCGAGTGATTAAATATTGAATTTATTTAATCTTATAAATTAATTGATTTAAAATATGTTGTTTTTTTTCTCTACACAGTTCTAACATGTTTATGGTTAGAATTTATTTAATCTCTCTCCAGAAAAAAAAAAAGAAAAAAAACATTGTCAATGTATAAATATCGTTCATATATGGTCACCAGTAAAGTTTGAACAGTAAAAACCGAAAAGCAAATATCAAACACGTACATATTCTTTTGGATATGCTTCTCTGTTTAGCTAGCAGAACACTGGTTTAACAAGCTGGTGAATTTGAAATCCAGACTCCCAGAGTGGGGCTCTTTTACCAAAAGCTTAGCAGCATAGACATCTGGGTGAGAAAGATAAGCCCCCATTGAGATTGCACAAAAAAAAAACGATCGTATTATAAATAATTACTTTTAATTAGGTTTCGTGACTAACGGAAATGAATAACCATTTCCGATTTCTGCAGGTGGGGCAAATTGTTTTCTGCTGTTTGAGAAAAAGAAAAACTGAATTGAACCAAGTATATAAATAGATGTGATGTTGTATGTGTGTGAAGTCATTATTGAAAACTATTAATTAGAAGGATATTTTAATTATTGTTTCAAGAATTATTTAGTGCCCCATGAGGTCGGGATAACAAAAATTAGTAGTCTCTTGAGAGACTCGAAAAGCCATAACCGAAAATTAGTAGTCAGGCATTGTGATAGTGAGATTAACTGTTTTCTTATAAGGTAACATTCGGCATTCATTGACCGAGCAACCAGTGTTACTCGAGCAAGGATTTTCTTCACTTCCTGGACCTCTGGCTGGGGTTAAAGTGTAGTATCTGTTCCCTCATATCTAATAATAATGGTAATATTAGCTGTTTCCTTATAAGGAAACATTCAGCATTCATTGACCGAGCAGATAGTTGTGCATATGAAATGTCAACATCGGAACATTTAATGTTAAAGGACTCTTGAAAAAATTACCAGCAGGCTTCATTAACACGTCGGAGAGTTTCCTTTGTCATTTTACTGTGTTCATATTTTATTTTTTCTTTAAGTTCTTCAATATTTCTTGGGTGAGTCTGATAAACAAATGATTCCAAATGGCCCCACAGAAAAAAAAAATACAAGTGTTTGAAGTCAGGTAACCACGCTGACAACAGAACCTCTTCGAGCTCTCTTAACCCCTATGGTGCACGACGTTTTCCTCACTCTGTATATATATTTATGCTAATATATATTACCCGTTTCCCTATAAGGAAACATGTCGCATTTATAAAGCTGGCAGCCGTTATTGCTTTCAGTTGAAATTTATAAAATCTTTCCCTTAAAAAACTTTTTCAAGAAAATAGGTTTCTCAACATTGGTAGCCGTTTTCGCTATTTCCAGTATTAATGGACGTTTCCTTCCTAACCTTTTGTTTGAAGTCGTGTGGAACTTCCAAATTTTCATTACGTTGTTACTTCCTCTACCAGCAAAATGTGATATCCTTTTTATTTTTTGCTGCTATTTGTCCCCGACTGATGTGGTTCCTTTTATTCAGTACGGTTCATTGTCTGTGATTCTGTAGCGCCAGTCTTACATTTACTTATGCGCAAATACCCTTGGAAAAAGTATGAATCCATCGCTTTGTCTCTTACTAGCTATGGGTTAAATAGTTAGATTAGGTTCTTTAACCTTGATTGGCAACCAGTCTAGAATAGGTACAACTCCGAATTGAAAAATGAGGACCTTTCGGGACCTTGTGGCGCACTTAGGGCACTGGTTGTCTGGTTCCTCCGTGAAGTGTGCAGCGTTTCGCACAAGCCTCATGCGCACGGATAGTTTGGCTGTTCTGTTCTAAGAACTGAATTTCTGGAGCTTCCTTCGCCGAAGACAACAGGAATGTCCGCTATATATGGTATACCATTTTTAGTATTGTTAGCATATTAAGAATCCAACTCACTACTTAGTAATGGCTAAGGAGACTAGTTTGCTAACCCATTACCCACCCCCGGAGCAACGTGACTTATTTGTCGATTTTTTGTATGGAACACCCAGTGAGGATTGAACTCTCTACAAATGGTCATCGAGACGAGAGTCTCGATGACCATTTGTAGAGAGTTATTTGTAACCAATATCGAGCGTCGATTTATTGGTTTTATTTTTTCGGTTTATCAACTCTGCTGGTTATTTAAAGCCAGAAATTATTTTTAGATTTCACGTGATTTTTTTTTTTTTTTTTTTTTGGTGGGGAGGAGGAGATGGTTTAGCTATATATGTCTTACTAATTAACCCATAGCTGGAAGAGAAGAGATGGATTCATACCTTTACCAATTGTATTTGAGCGTAAATGAATATAATGAATTGAAACCCTGGTCTCCGGTTAACAATTCCGAGCCATCATCCTTAACACCACCCGCACATCCAAGCTTACAGCAACTGGTATTCCCAAGTAGTCACCCATTTAAATACTGACAAGGTTTGACGTTGCTTAACTTCGGTGTTTCAATATGATATGACAGTAAGCCACCCAGCATCTAGACACCGTGGACTATTTAATGTTGAATTTTTGTATGGGGCACCCAGTGAGGAGCGAACACTGTACGCAGTAGTAATGGTCAATGATATGAGAGTTAGTAACGATTACCCACCTCGTAGTCATTTTGCACATATTAATAAAAAATAAAATTAAGATAAAATGGAATTATAAAATCTCCTGAAAGATTATAAAAAAAGGCAGTGAAAAAAAAAACAGTTAACATCTGTATCTATAAATTTAACGTAGACCGTTACGAATCTATTGTCATTGTTTGTTTGTTTGTTTGGGTTTTATGGCATATCAACCACTGTGGGTTATTTAATGCCAAATCCAGTTTATATGAATTTTAAATGCCTATTTTGTATGGAATAAAAAAACGTATAGCTGGCAACATTATTTTTTTACAAAAATCGCATAGCTGGCAACACTACTGTTTCAAAAAAAAGTATAGCTGTCAACACTACTGTTTCAAAAAAAAGTATAGCTGGCAACACCACTGTTTCAAAAACGCATAGCTGGCAACATTACTGTTTCAAAAAAACGCATAGCTGGCAACACTACTGTAACAAAAAAAAAGTATAGCTGGCAACACTACTGTTTCAAAAAAAAGTATAGCTGGCAACACCACTGTTTCAAAAAAAACGCATAGCTGGCAACACTACTGTTTCAAAAAAAAGTATAGCTGGCAACACTACTGTTTCAAAAAAACGCATAGCTGGCAACACTACTGTTTCAAAAAAAAGTATAGCTGGCAACACCACTGTTTCAAAAACGCATAGCTGGCAACATTACTGTTTCAAAAAAAAAAAAAAAAAAAAAAAAAAGAACAGCTGGCAACATTATTGTTTCAAAAACGCATAGCTGGCAACATGGTTCCAAAAACGGATAGCTGGCAACATTATTTTCCCAAAAACACCATCTGAGGCCTTGCTGTTGGATGTAGTTTATCGCCATACCCAGGACGTTCAAAAACGTATAGCTGGCAACATTATTGTTTCAAAAACGTATAGCTGGCAACATTATTTTTTCGAAAACATTATCCGTGGCATTGCTGTTGGATGTAGTTTATCGCCATACCCAGGACGCGGATGTAGTTTAACGTCATACTCAGGACGTTCTATTGTCATTTTTCTTTGATAAACAGAACGATGATTCAAACGACCCACTGCTAACAATGATTGTGGAAATTCCCCGTTGTTCTTCAACTAAAAGGAGCACAAAATTTTATTGAAAACATAATAATTTTCTTTTAGTCACGACCCATTTTATTTATTCCGCGACTCACTGAAGGGTAGCGACCCACAGTCTGAAAAACCCAGGTGTACATTAACAGTTTAGCTTTTGTACTACGACAGGCGTTCGCTGTACCAAGCGTCATAGTTTCCTGTGTTTCCCCTGCGGTTTTGCGATGTTCATAATTAATGCCCAGTGAAGCAACAATGAAGATACGAGTCACTATAATCCACTAACCTGAAAAATTGAATTCTTTCTCCTGAGAAATCTTTTGCTATCATTAATATACCGGAAGGGTTTTTTCTGCAAATTTCATTTAATATTAACTACGTACAAAAATAATTATTTTAAGTGATGCGTTTTGATTCATATTTAATTAATTTAATCCGATTGTGTTAATTGAATGAAGCTAATTAAAACTGTATACACATACAATCGTCAGTGCGTGTTATCTGTATCTACGGAGGCATAAATGATAAAAGTTCGAACTGTTTCATACGATTGTATATCGACAGTGACTCTGTTTTGATGTTTTGTAAATACATATATTCTTTAGGTCAGGATGTTTGACCTTAATGTATATAAATGACGTTTTAGTGGGAGAGATTTTTTAATCATTTCACCTAAAGCAAGACACAAGACATGATGTGTTACTGAGTCTGTAAGAAACATTAGGAAGAGAAGAAAATAATAAAAGAAACGAATTAAGTAGGCGTTTCTTTTGTTTCTTTAGCGGCTTTGTTTGGCTTGGTTTGTTTTACGGTATATCAAACTCAATGGGTTATTTAACGCCGGCAAAATTTTTACGATAGTTTCGTGTGAATACAATATGTATTCTTTGCAAATCAGGTTTCGTTTATTTTGTTTTACGGTACAGCAACTTCATTGGGTTATTTAATGCCGATAAGATTTTTACGATAGGTTCGTGTAAATACAATATGTATTGTTTGTAAAAAACCAATTTGTAAATCAGGTTTGGTTTATTTTGTTTTACAGTACAACCTCAATTGGTTATTTAATGCCGATAAGATTTTTACGATAGGTTCGTGTAAATACAATATGTATTCTTTGTAAGAAATCAGTTTGTAGATTTGATTTAGTTTATTTTGTTTTATGGCATATCAAATACAATGGGTTATTTAATGCCGACAAGATTTTTTATTGCAGGTATTTTTTTTTATAGTATTCCTGGTATTTTTTTCCAAAAATATATTACTGGTAATTTTTTAATTTTTTTCAAAATTGTATTGCTGGTAATATTTACTGTCAAAAATGTATTGCTGGTAAAAAATTTCCTAAAAAGTATTTTTGGAATTAATACATATTTTTATACTTTCACAGTATTTGAGCCCTTTTGAGGGGGGGAACTATTTTCCCATAGCTGGGACCCTGACAGGTGCTACCACCTCATGTCAGGGTGGATCTGGGAACACTAGCAATTAAGAGGTGGTTCCACGCTCCTCAAAACTTCCTGATCAAAGGCCTTGCTGTTGGATGTAGTTTATCGTCTTACCCAGGACGCGGATGTAGTTTATCGTCAGACCCGCTACATTGTTTAGCAGCATATCAACTCTTTATAATGGGCACCTCGGTCTGGAGTAATGATTGTCTCGCTAGAACATTTACGACTGCATAGTGAGTTCGATCCTCATTGGGTGACCCATACTTTCGGTCTTGTGCCACATGTAAGTTAGGCTTAAAAAATCATTTAAGGAAACTCGATTTAATATAATGTTTAGTAAGTTTGTCTTGTGCCAGATCTAACTTGTGCTTAGGAAATCATTGGGCACCTCTGCGTGGTGTAATGGTTAGCAAGCTTGGCTTGCTTGAACAATTGCGAGTGAGTAGTGAGTTCGATCCTCGCTGGGTGCCCCATACTTTCGGCTTTGTGCCACATGAAGCGTAGCTTAGAAAACAACCATTTGGACACTTCGACGTGATGTCATGATTGGCAATCTTATCTCGATAAAATCGTTACAACTGAGTAGAGAGTTTTAACCTCACTGGGTGCTCCACGCTTTCGACCTGTGCCACATCTAAGCTGCGCTTAGAAAATCATTTAGGACACCTCGACCTGGTGTAATAGTTTATAAGTTTGCTAGATCAATTATGACTGAGTCGTGAGTTCGATCTTCACTGGGTGCTCCACACTTTCGGCCTTGTGCCACATCTAAGCTTAGAAAATCATTTGGGCACCTGCAGGCGGTGTAGTGGTTGCCTGGCTAGAACATATTACGACTTAATATATCGCTAGTAGTTTTACTATAATTTATTTTTATACTTTCATCGTGGTTTGACCCCAGTTTGAGGGTTAACTATTTACCATTACTTGGGGCCCTAACACCCCGGGTTCAGGGTGGAGCTGGGAACAACTGCAATTCAGAGGTGGTCCCACGATCCTCAAAACATCCCGATCATAGGCCTTGTTACCGGTTGTAGTTTACGAGAGGAATGAAGAAGACAGAAGATAACTATTGACGTTGAGTATCTGTCTATATTTCTGAAATGATGTATTATGTACATTATTTACATTATTCGGACTATTGTCCTCATCTTTGTCGCCATATTTATTACAACGTTTCGGCCGTTGTACGCTCCGGCTTTCTTCAGGTGCCATGTGTCCTCAAGGACACATGGCACAGTGGATAAAGACGTTGGTTAGATCCAGTGACAGGACCCGAAGAGTGTGAGTTCAATACCCGGTTAAGGCAGTGGAGAACTTTCAGAGGGAAATTAACAGGAGATAACTGATAACTGACATCCATTAAAAATATGGCACGTGGAACTAGAACAGTCTACCCCAGCGAGCGAAATAAAGGGTTCAGTTGGAAATTCCAACTACCTGAAGAAGGCCGGAGCGTACAACGTCCGAAACGCTGTAATAAATATGGCGACAAAGATGAGGACAATAGTCGAATAATGTAAATAATGTATTGACGTTGAATTTAAATTTTTGTGGATCAAAATTCTCTCTCTCTCTCTCTCTGCTTCTGTCTGTCTCTCTCTGTTTGCCTCTGTGTGTGTGTCTGTCTCTGCCTGTCTCTCTCTTTGTCTGTCTGTCTTTCTCTCTCTCTCTCGCTCTCCCTCTCTCTCTCTCCCTCCCTCTCTCTCTCTCTCTCTCTCTCTCTCTCGAAAATTGTCAGAAATCGGGATCCAAAGATCAGACTAAGGGAATCCAAGGTGGTGCATTCCAGACAGAATCCGAGTCACATTTCGTCTCACTTGACTTTTCGAATGTCTTAGTTGCAACCTTTAAATAAGAATCAGCTGACATTTTCCGGACAAATCCTTTCGCATCAGGCATTTTCGCTTAAAAAAAAAATTATACTAATAATGTATTTCATTTGATACCATTAGCATTATTATTTTTTTATGACCATGTATTTTAGTGCATAGATGATAGAACACAGATGTTTTATTAATAAACGCTTAATTTCTTTTCCACAAATCGCTGAGATATTTCAATACCATTCTCTATATCAGTCAACAGTTTGTTGATTTCCCAAATATTTGATAAGAATCGCATTTTCCCATTTGAAGAATTCTGCAACATATGCCGAGCTCACTTTATATACTTTCAGTTCCCTTCGAAAAAAAAAGCATAAAAGCATTTCTTCTCTCCCACCTATGGGTTAAATAACAGGGTAAACTGGTTCTCTAGCCTTAAGTGGCAACCACTCTAAGAAAAGGCTTTTTTTTAAATTCAAAACTACTCCATTATCTTCTGCAAGAAGTTATGATAATTTACAAATAATAAAAGGTATCCATGCTGAGCCAGTGTTCTGAATGGATATGACATATAAAAAACCCGCTCATTAAGAAAATATAATCGGACGAAATTTGATGTGACTCTAACAGTGTAGTGTTATTATATGTATAATGTTATTATATGTATAGTGTTATTATATGTATATAGAAAACGTTTAGGTGATGATTTTACTAGAGAAAAATTAAGCCTGTTAGCTGATCTCTCTTCTGATCAAGCTCAAAATCTCAAAAAATAAGCTGGTACTGCCTTCTCATCACAGTCTGAATCCTGAGATTTCTCCAGTTACGATGAAACGTTGTGCTCATTCGGGACCTTAAGACACGTAAATTATATATCTTTTTTCCTATATATACACTCGATGAATTAATTATAATTATCTCAAATCCACCTAGTAATTTCTATCACTTGTATATCCTTGCTTGAACCGGCTTCTAATGCTCTGAATGGAGCGGCTTGGAGGTAGTAGTCGTGGTAGTTACCTTTTCATCACCAAGGACTGTTGGTACAGTTGGTATGACGCTCACGTCGTATCTTAACGGTCTTGGTTCAGTTCTCGGTAGTGGCATCGCACTGATGATGAGTCCCAAATATAGGGTGAAACGGCCGTCCAGTGCTTTCTGCATTCTGTTGAGGTTTATTCTAGACTTGATGAATTACTTAATTATAATCATCTCAAATCCTCCTAATAATTTTTATCAATATATATATATATATATATAAGTACTAATACATTCCCCACTGATCCTAGTGAAAAAAATATAACTAATTATATACTAAAATATTAAATTATACTAAATTTAACACAACTTAATCATGCTAAATAACATTCTAAATCAGTTTAAATGTTCTTTGGGGGATTGTATCTCTGACAAAAATGTAAGTATATAATGTTAGTTTGACATTATCAAGGCATCTTACACTTCAATTGTCGGATACGAATTCTACTGCACAACATCTAAAACCATATTCCTGTCCACCTTGACAATACAGGAAAATACTTGTTGCCAACACCAATATACTAAACCACGAAAATAATAAACAAAAACTTCAAATTCTTGAGTTCCCTGTATATCAAAATCAAACAACCAACACTCAACAAAATTTATTATGAATATAGCAGCAATATATCAAACATGCATATAACAAATATTTTATGCCATTTTGGATTTCCGGTCAGCAGTCTTATATTGCGACGCTTGTTTTGCAAAAAATCCATAGCTACAAGGGATAAATTTAAAAAAATTTTTAAATAATTATAACACAGCTCGTTCACGCGTGTTTATAAAAATCACCACCATAATGATTACAATTACAATAAGTTTGAACTTTGAAATTCACCCCGGAAGACATCGAAAGTACTTGGGTAGGGAAAAACTACAGTGAATTCCTTGATGAATTTCATATTAACATCAAGAAACAGATTCGAGAACTAGAAAGGATTATTATAAAATAAACACACAGAATATGTCTATATTATTCATTGAAATAGGTTTGAATGAAAATATGCTGACTATATATATATATATATATATATATATATATATAGAGAGAGAGAGAGAGAGAGAGAGAGAGAGAGAGAAAGAAAGAAAGAAAGAAAGAAAGAAAGAATTAATGCAAGTAAAAGTAAAGTCACTTAACTAATTGATTTTACCTTCTGCATCCCGACTCCATAGTTTAGTAGACGGACCCTCTGGAAATCACTCCGTCCACTCGTCAGGGGTATCAGCAATTGACTGCTTTTATTTCTCGATTTTTCTTTTTTATATATACTTTTCATTAGGTCCTTATTTTCTATCTATTGAAAAGGAAGTTGTCGTTCATTGCGACATGTAGGAACATAGAGAGACTATTACCCTTGAATTTCTTACTGTTAGCAACTGGTAAACAAACAAGTATTTGGAAATTTATATAGTTAGGGTAGAGAAGAAACTATTATCATAGAACTTACGGTTTCAGCTAGCCATTTCAACTGTTAAATGAGATATTGCCCCCAATGTAGTACTGCGCTTAAATTCATAAAGTCTAGGTACCTTTGAAGAAAGTAATATTTATTTTGAAAAGATACAAAAGGTAGTACAAGACCAATAGGGAAAGGCTAGTCAGGTAGGCACAATTACTGACCCAAACATACCACAGTATTCCCTACACCAAAACAACACATTCTTACTTACCATTCTTACTACAGTCACCATAATACCTCAGTGTCTCTATATAGTCCTAGCTAGTTTCCCTACGTACATTTTGTCTGGCGTGGTGTAATGGTTAACAAGATTATCTTGCTAGATTAATTACGACTGAATAGTGAGTACGATCCTCACTGTTTGCTCCATGCTTTTGGCCTTGTGCCACGTCTAAGTTAAGCTTAGAATATCAATATGTACAATTTGTCTGGTGGGATGGATACAAATAACAATTTTTAAAAGTGAAACCCCAATGAATATTTACAATTTTATATACAAGAACTAAACAAAAATAGTGTTAATAATAACCTACCCACACCCATCCTTAATCGAGGTAAGTTGATCAGAACAATTACCATGAAAACATTTATAGAAAAGGCACTGGGTAGCTACATTACAGCAGTGGGAAATTGACTGAACGGAGATGCCAGGTCAGGTTCAATAAATATTGCATATTCTTCCTTGTTTTTTTTTTATATTTTTATCAAGAAATATATAGAAGGAACACCAGACTATATTTTCATTTATTCCAATCTCTAGAACATTTCATAAGTTTCAGAATGAAAGAAGAATTAAATACTGTCGTTCATACGTTGTTGCGAAAGAAATCCCCGATTTCGTTAAACGTTTAATAGAGCAGGTCTCCTTTTGGTTGGACTTGTCTCGTTGTCAATGAAAATGATTACATTTTTGATAAATAACATTTCAGCGCACTAAACTTAGATTTGAGATCCTTTCTTGTAAAACCCTCCGTGACCCCTAATAATATTTAAAGGAATTTAACTTACAATGGTTTGTTCTTTTAAATCCCTTTTGCTAAAATGAAATCACATTCTGAAGTCCCTGATATTTGTAGAGTTTTTCTCTCTTATTTTTCTCGACATTAAAGGAAATACGGCAGGTTTTCTTGACCTTATTGACGACGATTCTGTTTAGTTTTCTGAAGAAGACAAAGTCGTGTTATCAAAAAGGAATTAATGAATCCGTTTGAATTTCAATGCTTCATAGGAATTTAATTTTTCTCTCGTCATCTTGGCATTGTTATTTGACAGAAATCCTTCAGAAGCATAATTGCAATTCAAGTGGGATTTGCTGTTTAGAGATCCGATATTTTCCTCAGGCTTCTTGCTATATTTAGCGGAGTCGTCTGTTAAATCGTTTAAGACGGCCCCCTCCTCCTCTCCCTCCACATCCTGTTACTACTACTACTACTACAACTATTATTAACTTATCTTTCTGTCATTTTCTTCTGCTTTCTCTTTCTTTTCTTTTTCTTCTCTTCCTTCTTTTATATTCTGTTCTTTGTTCTTTTTCTATACATTCACTTCCATCTTTCTTCTTCTTCTTTTTCTTCTTCTTCTTCTTCTTCTTCTTCTTCTTCTTCTTCTTCTTCGTTTTCTTTTATTGTTCTTTTTTTCGTTTTCCTTTTTTTTGTTCTTCTTTTTTTCTTGTTATTATTTATGCTTCTTCTTCTTCCTTTTTCTCCTTTTCTCTCTTTTTTGTCTAAACTGTCTCTATTTTCTTTCCTTTCATTGCCTTTTTACTTCTTTTCCAACTTTTTTACCAAAATATTTTTCTTCTTTTGAGACCTCGCCGCTTTCGCAAGTCAGCGCAACCGGAACGAGTTCTAAAAATCGAAACGAATTCTAAAAATCGAAAAGCGAAACAAAATTTTGCCAAATGTTACAAAAATCATTTTTTTCTTTATTTTGATTTAAAAAAAAAAAAAAAAAAAAAATTAAAATTGAAATTAATTTTTAAATCTGCTGCTAACAAAGTTGGTTTACTACTGTTACGCACTAGAAAGCCTTTTATCCCACCCGAATCTGTCTTTCATCTTTATAAGTCTACCATTCGCCCGTACATTGAATATTGTTATCATATCTGGCCTGATGCTTCGGTTATGGTGGTTTTCTAAGCGTAGATTAGATGTGACACAAGGTTGAAAATATGGGAGGCCTAATAAGGATCGAACTCCTTATTCAGTCGTAATTGATTTAGCAAGAGTATCTTGCTAAGCATTATACCACGTCGAAGTGCCCAAATGATTTTCTAAGCGCAACTTAGCTTCGCACAAACTCAGTGAGCATTAAACTCACTATTCAGTCGTAAGTGATCTAGTGAGACAAGCGTACTAACCATTACACCACGTCAAAGTGCCCTGCTGCTTCTGCTGTGTATCTAAAGATAAAGTTATCTAAATCTGCAATGTTATATGTCCTGGCCAGGCATCTCGATTTCAATCGCTTTTCTATGGCAATTCTTCTGATGAACTTACCTCTTTGGTAATTCTGAATTTAATAAGAGTTCTAGGTTAGGAGACAGCTTTAATATTTTTTTTTTCTATTAAAATTACCAGATGTCACGCTAAGTTCTATCCTAATAGTTTATTCTCTCGCACTTCTCATCTGTGGGACTCTCGTCCAGCTTCACCCTTTCTTGTTTACGACAATATTTAAAAATGTAAATGCAGTTTCAATCGTCATCTTCTGTCTCCGGAAATCGAGTTCTCCTTGTCTTTTCTAGTTAAAAAAAAAAGAAGAAGTTTTCTTGTTACCCCTCCCCACCCCAGCGTCTTAGTGGATCCTTCGCCCTTCACGTGGTGAAATGATTAAAATAAAAAGACATCATCATCATCATCTATATTGCATACCTTCTCCGCTTCACGGCATCATGATGTCTGGTGGCCATAGTTGTAGGCTGAGCGACAAAAAATACTCCTTAAACTACCAAAGACTTTCTCAATATTCTATTGTAGAAACCGTAGTAAAAGATTATTTTCAGTGGAGATTAAGTGACAGCAAGCCACTTCAGTCTCTTCAGGTTTTACGATTTTTCCTTTGATTCACTATTATCCCAAGTTTTTTTTTTTTACAAGAATTTTTTTCTAGATTGTTCTAAGGATACTGATAATAAATGGTATAAATTTAAAGTTAGCCTATATTTTCTGTTCCCTGATAAAGGTTATTGACATTAGTCTTTTCTTCTCTCCTTCCGCACAGTTTTTCGTTTTCAACTGGAGATCTAGCATTATGGTTGTTCTCCATCAAGTCGCACGAAAGCAAACAGACATCGCCTTTCGCAGGATATTTGCAAACATAAGCAACGTAAATTTCTGAAGTGATGGGATACGAAGCTTCATACTGATTTCCTTAATGTAGGAGTTTATATTTGGTGGTTTAGATCACAATGCCCCAGTAATCACTGGGACAGTCGTGCCCTGAACGCCTGGAAAACTGAATTCGGAGGTCGGTGTAATTTTAAGCTTTTCAATTTTTTTTTACCTTGATGGTCACTGGGAACTCTCACATCTATGGGTCGGTATTTTTTTTTATCAAGAACAGTGATGTGTGATTATTTTCTCTTAGTTCCTCTAGATACTTTTTTCTTCTCTTCTTCCGCGCTGTTTTTCGTTTTCAACCAATGATATTGCATTATGATTGGTCTCCAGGAAGTCGTACGACCTCAAACAGACAGAGGTTTCAGTAGAATATTTGCAGATCTAAGCAACGAAGACTTCTGAAGCGACGGAATAGGAAGCTTCATTCCGAATTTCTTAAGGCAAGAGTTTATATTTGTTTAATTTTTCCATCAAGTTACACGAACTCAAACAGGCGTCACCATTCGCGGTATATTAGCAGACATAAGAAACGAAAACGTCTGAGAGCGATGGGACAGGAGGATTTATTTCGAGTTCCTTAATGTAGGAATATTGTTTGTTTTTTGTTTTTGTTTTTTTTTTTTTTTTTTTCGTTTCCAACGGATGATCTTGCATTATGCTTGTTCCCGTTCTCTCTACAGAGAATGTTATTAGGTTGGTGCAAAAATAATGTCGTTTTCTCACATATGTTACTATGTGAGAAAACGACATTATTTTTGCACCAACCTAATAAAACTTCTATTTGACAAGTTTTCTCTTTGTTCCCGATGACCAGATCCATTTAGCTAATTTATTAGGTTGGTGCAAAAATAATTTCATTTTCTCACATAGTAACATATGTTAAAAAACGAAATTATTTTTGCACCAACCTAATATTAGGTTGGTGCAAAAATAATGACGTAATAATGTCGGTTTTTGACGTATTTTTTAACGTCAAAAAACGACACTATTACGTCATTATTTTTGCACCAACCTAATAGATTTGGTGATTCGTTTGTATTTTAAAATCACCTCAGGACTGAATTATTAATATTAATGTCTTCTATTCTTCTTTGCCGTTTTGTCCACTTTCAGTCGGGGATCTTGCATTATGCTTGTTCCCCTTCTCTCCATGGAATCTGCTACAAAATGTATTTCACCAAACTTCTCTCTGTTCACGATGACCATATCCATTTTTTTGATTTTCATTTGGTCATTCGTTTGAATTTTATATCACCTCAAGACTGAATTATTAATATTATTGTCTTCTTCCGCGCATTTTTTTCGTTTTGAACCAAGGTACTTGCATTAAGGCTGTTCTCCATCAAGTCTTACGATCTCAGTCATATAGCACTTTCCGCAGAATATCTGTAGACCTAAGCAACGAAGACTTCTGAAGTGATGGAATGCAAGTGATATACAATGTTCTTATTGTAAGAGTTTATATTTGTTTTCAACCGGAGATCTTGCATTATAGGTGTTCTCCATCGACATACGACCTCAGACAAGTTAGCACCTTTCACAGAAAAATAGCAATGCTGGGAAATGCGGACTTCTGTAGCGACATGACACGAGGTTTCATGTCTTCAAGTTCGGCGGTGGGTAATTTGAACAGTATATGTGAGCAACGACGAAGTTTTAGGAAAAAAAAGAAAACAAAAAGGACACTTATACGTAAGATCAGGAAGAGACAATTGAAATTTATATTGCACATTATGAGGACAGAGGGTCTGGAAAATCTGATACTCACAGGACCGATTGACAATGATGTTAAGCAATGCAGATTTCTGAAGTAATAGTATGCTAGGCTTTATTCCGATGTAGGGCTTTTAGTTCGGTGGAGGATACCATGAACAGAATGTAAGGTCAGGAAGAGACAGTTGAAATTTCTTAATGTAAGCCTTTAGTTTCATTGGTATAGATCCCTAAAACCCCAATGACATCTAGGTCACTCATAGATTCAACGTCACATATACTGACAACCTCAGTTCGGAGTTTTTCAGCTTTTCAATTTCTTTGACCTTTTGATATTACCATCACCAGAAACAGCCCCATTTTTTTAATGACATGTGTAAGACAAATATTTAAAGAAAAAAATAAATTTAAAATCCTCAAAATCCCCTCTCCTTTATGCGCATATGTAGTCACCTCTACATAAACATCACTTTACTCCAATGAGATCCTAAAGGATAAAATGCATGACGCGAATTTTTTTTTCCATTTTGTCATAGATTTATATATAAAAAATTATATATCTTTTTCCTATATATATTCGACCGGGTCTTTCATTACTGGGATATTTTGCCGTTCAGTTGGAGCAGTTTAAATGTAAAATCAGCCCACCTGAAAAATCAATATTAGTAACAACAATTGGGTGCAACTGAGGCACATCCCCCAAATGAGGGGGTTAACAATTTGAATGGGGGTGGCCCTGAAAAGTGAACTGTATAATAATAAATAATATTGTAATAATTTAAACGATTTATTTTTCTTATAGTTTTTATGAAAGATATATATCCAAGAACAGATAGTAAATAGTAAAACGTTGCTGAGAGCTATAATGGACTGGTAGTAGTGGAGAGCCATTGTCGCCAACAATTTAGACTCAAAATCTCCACTGAAGAATTATCTATCAAACAAAACAAATTTTCTGAAAATCGGCTGAAAACTGTGGAAATGCATAACCAACATCCGATCACAGTCACACATACATACAAACACATTTTGCGAATTTTATATATATATATATATATATATATATATATATATATATTAAAGTTATTTTAAAAACCATTTTTTCTTCCTCTTTTAATTTTAAATTAATATTTCATTCTTCATATAACACCAAAATTAATGTCATAAGGTTAATATTCCGGTTTAATTTTATAAAACTTCTTCCCTTTAAGAAAAATACATTCCACCCTCCCCTAAACCCTGTCACGTGCCTTTCGTCTGACTGAAACATTGAAATGGATAAATTCTGCATTAGTTTTTCGATTATTATTATTATTATTATTATTATTATTATTATTATTATTATTATTATTATTATTATTTGTCAGCTTTCATAGTTAAATTTCTATTTCTGGCACGAACCCAGTCCCCACAGAGGTTGATAAAACAGAAGAGCAATATCATTTCCTGTCGAAATAGGCTATTTCCCATAAGGCGATTTTATAATTTATTGTTTATATATATATATATATATATATATATATATATATATATATATATATATTCTTACGAACCCCCCTTCTTCCTTTCTCCAACATTATCGATAGCGAAGGTTTTTTTTAACATTTTACTTTTTTTTGTAAAATATATTTCTTTCCCAAGGGTCTCTTTCTGATTGATCAGACACGGCCGGGCGGAATCGATTATGGAACAGACGCGATAGGCGACAAACAACAATGGAGACAGGAAATATAAATTTATTAACAAACATGGAATTGTGGAAAAGATAAAAATAAAAAAAAAAACGGCCAAAACAAAAATGACGATATGCCAAGAATAAACATTTAAACATTTTGAACAAAATAGTGGGAGGAGAGCATCCTCTAAGAACGGTAAAAATAAACATCAGCGTATGGCCTTGTGCCATACTGCCACGAATTTATAGAACATGTGCTATACCTGCACGGATTCACAAAACATCAACAATTTAAGACAATGTGGAAAGGAACATGTAATAAAAGATTTCATGCTAAATTTGCATGAAAGTACAAACATGACTTAGACTTATCTACTTCTTTTTTTTTCTTTTTCCTTTTCTATTTCCTTTTATAAGGGTCTCTTTTTGAGGTCTTTTCTTACGTCCTCTCTTTCTCTTTTCGTCGTCTAGGGGCTTGGCTGACGATGAAGCAGAAAATGCGTTCCCTCTCTCTTTCGTCTTTCTCAATCAAGATGGTCTGTTCTTTCTTTCTTTCTTTCTTTCTTTCTTTTCCCTCTCGTGCTTTGTTTAAGGGCTTGGTGACAGTTGAAACTGTTTTCTCTCTCTTCGATATAGCGGCGTTCCGCGTACGACATCAAAACGGGTCCATCCATTCGACTGGGAGACCAAGTCTCCTCACAATTTTGCAAACACATCTTTTCGGCCTGTATGCCGAGACATTTGCCAAACGTCCGACCATCCCGCAGGCCTGGACGAAGACTAACTTTTCCATTTCACTATTCGTTCCCGTTTTCTTCTTGTCACGTGGTCAATTTTCAAAATACTAACTTTTTCCCATTATGGGTGGAATGAGGTCATCGATCTCTCTCTCATCTTCAGGGTCAGAGAAAGTTTAGTTTAAAGTGTTTCAACGTCTCCCAACCGGAACCTATCCGTGTAAATCATGCTGTCAACACCTTGACCAAAAGAGAGGGAAAGGGGGGGACACTCTGGTCAATCCTTGTTGCTACTAAGTCTACCTATCTCTTTGGGTTTACTATCTTTACATTTTCTGCAAGTACTCGGCGTTTTAGTTTAGAATGCTTCTAAAATATACGCAATGGTATAGTTTTTATAATAAATTTAGACCGGGTTCGTAACAATATATATATATATATATATATATATATATATATATATATACATATATATATATTAGCTTTAAAGCCGCGCCGTTCTATGTTCGAGCAGGTCTAACTGGGCCTCCGATTCAAAAATAAAAGAAACTTTGGTGCAGCATGCAAAAACAGCAATGAAAATTTTGAAGGAATAACTTCGAATTCTTCAATTACCACCATGGAACTTCAAAGGCGCACTTTAACTCACATTTGGGCTCTAAGTCCAATTCGTGCCAAAACACCGTTTTGGGCCGAATGTTCGATTTTGGCTGAATCTCTGATTTGGGCCGAAATTTCAATTCAGGCTGAAAATTGGGTTCTTCAAGTCATAAACTCCGTGGAACATCAACTGAGTTGAATTCTTCAAATCACAAACTCTACGGAACTTCAAAACTTCACGTCATTTTATCTCTGATATCCTTGGCATTTTGAAAAAATAAAATTGATTTCCTCAATTCACAAAGTTTTAAAATGTTTTAAACTTCATTTATTTTTTTTTAATTCACAAATTGTTTGTGTTACTTTAAACACAATATAAATTAAAAACTTTTAAATTTGAATTTTTAACTTTTCCCTTCTCTTTGTACACAAATCTCACTGGTGAATGTGTAAGAACCAGATGAAAGGCTGATTTTCAATCACGGGATCTTCCTGATTCCAAAAAGGTATGTCTTTGTAGATCAAATGTGGTCTGAGAGGGGTTTCAGACACACGGACGGATAGAGAGAATTAGCCGTTTATTCATTTAGATAAATAAATATGTGTGTGTTTAGAATAAAAACAAATATGCTACACAATAAATAAATAAATTAATAAATAAATAATTAAAATAAAAGCCGACCAGTGTATTTCAAAGAGATAACGTTTTTAAAGCGAGTAGTCTTTAGAAATAAAGTGCTCCGTATCAAGAGATAGCGATGTCAATTGGAACAAATCGCAACTCGGAGTCTTACGGATATGGCATATATTCGTCAGGTGGTTTCATAGTATAACTGAATTTATCTCTCTTGCATATTTATCAGTTTACCTTTCATACATGCATTGAATATTGCTGCCACATCTGGTCTAGTGCTTCTGCTATATATTTAGAGATTCTTGATAAAATCCAGAGAAGAATCTATCTTACATATTTTTAAGTCTATCATTCATCCATACTCTGAATATTGCTGCTACATATGGGCTGGTGCTTTATAAAATTCAGAGAAGAATCTATCTTGCATATTTATAAGTCTACCATTCATCCTTGCTTTGAATATTGCTGCCACATCTGGTCTGGTGCTTCTGCTATATATTTAGAGATTCTTGATAAAATAGAATGTGCAATATTATTGGTCTTGACCTGGCATCTTGACTTGAGTCACTTTCCCACCGCCATAACTTAGCTTCCTGGTACCTTTTTTTATTTTGATCAGCTTTCCACTTTGGTACGTAGATTTTATGAATTTAAGCGTAGTACTAGATTGGCCGCTAGGTCTCATCATCTTGCAGTTAAAATGGCCAGATAAAACCGTAAGTTCTATGGTAATAGTTTCTTATTTACATTGCTCGGACAGTTTTCCTCATCTTTATTGTCATATTCACGGCGTTTTGGCTGTTGTATGCTTCGACAAGAACATCGTAAAGGCGTATCATGAAGGAAAAAAAATCAGCCGTTGCTGAATGGAGAGAATAGGTAGATCACCGCCTTCTGTGCAATGAGGTTGAAATAATAGACAGAAAACATCATTGGAAATTCCAAAATCTTAAGGAATCAGCGCATATGCTAGGCCAGAAAAATCTACTAAGCCATCCAAACATAGACATGAATACAATATGGGAACTGGTAATATGGATTGCAAGAGAAAAACAGTAATAACAAAATGGTTTCTGAGACATTAAGTTTATAAGTTCCAAAACTTCATACACTGATGCCTTCAAGGACAAATGGCCCAGTGGATAAAAGTATTGGTTGAAGTAGTAACTGGACCCAAAGGGTTGTGAGTTCAATACTTGACTACTGCAGTGGTGATCAAAAATTTGGAGAGTTGAGTGGAATTAGAACAATCTACCCCGGCGAACAAAATAAAGGGTTCAGTTTAAAATTCCAATCACCTGAAGAAAGCCGGAGCATACAACAACCAAAACGTTGTGAATGTTGAAATAAAGATGAGGATAGCAGCCAGAGAGATGTTGAAGGTGAATATAGCAATAAAGATGAGGACAATAGTCCAAACAATGTAAATAGTGTAAATAGTTGCAATACCTCATCTAAGAAATATTGACAGATGTTGAAGGTGAATATAGCAATAAAGATAGGACAACAGTCCGAACAATGTAAATAGTGTAAATAGTTACAATACCTCATCTCAGAAATAGAGACAGATTTTGAAGCTGAGCATAGCAATAAAGATGAGTACAACAGTCCAAACAATGTAAATATTGTAAATATTTACAATACATCATCTGAGAAATATAGGCAGATGTTGAAGTGAATATAGCAATAAAGATGAGGACAACAGTCCAAACAATGTAAATAGTGTAAATAGTTACAATACCTCATCTCAGAAATAGAGACAGATTTTGAAGCTGAGCATAGCAATAAAGATGAGTACAACAGTCCAAACAATGTAAATATTGTAAATATTTACAATACCTCATCTGAGAAATATAGGCAGATGTTGAAGGTGAATATAGCAATAAAGATGAGGATAACAGTCCAAACAATGTAAATAGTGTAAATAGTTGTAATACCTCATCTGAGAAATAGAGACAGATGTTGAAGGTGAATATGGCAATAAAGATGAGGACAACAGTCCGAACAATGTAAATAGTGTAAATAGTTACAATACCTCATCTGAGAAATATAGACAGGTGTTGAAGGTGAATATGGCAATAAAGATGAGGACAACTGTCCGAACAATGTAAATAGTGTAAATAGTTGCAATACCTCATCTGAGAAATATAGACAGATGTTGAAGGTGAATATGACAATAAAGATGAGGACAACAGTCCAAACAATGTAAATAGTGTAAATAGTTACAATACCTCATCTGAGAAATAGACACAGATTTTGAAAGTGAATATGACAATAAAGATGAGGACAACAGTCCGAACAATGTAAATAGTGTAAATAGTTACATTACCTCATCTGAGAAATAGAGATAGATGTTGAAGGTGAATATGTCAATAAAGATAAGGACAACAGTCCGAATAATATGAATAGTGTATATAGTTGCAATATCTCATAGAGATAGAGCCAAATAACCGTTGTTTTTATCGCATTTCTCGCTCGTGGAGTTTCTTTCTTCCCATTCAACTTTGATCTTCAAAAATTTTAAATCAATGTCAATCGTTATCTTCTGTCTTCTTAATTCATGTTCTTTTACTGTTATCTTACACACTCAGACCTTGTGTGTTGTCTTGTACTTGAGGTACTGAAATGATTGAAACCAATTTTGTTATTTGTAATAATTAAGAGATTTGAAACACATTCAGGTCAAAGATCATACCCTGAAATATATGTTTTTACACATTGATGTGTATATTTCTTTTTCTCGTATTCTCTCAAGGATCTTAGTGGCTTTTTTTGCCTTGATTGATTTAAAATGATTAAAAATAATTTATCGCTATAGCTCTCTTGGACCAGCCTCCATGCATGGCGACGATATTGTTTTTTTTTTTTTACAAAAGAACTAAATTTAAAAATTATATATTTTTTAACATTTACTTACGAACTTACCAAGTAAAAAAACATTCCATTCGCAGACGGTCTGATAGAATCCAAGAACAATAAATTGACAATTTCATAATAAGAAAGAAAAATAAGGCTAAAAACTCATTTCTATTAATGAATTGCAAATTAGTGATAAATAATACAAACTTTTTAATGGGAATGCACAAAGTTTCATCATCAACAGCGCTATTCCTTCAAGAAAAAAATATAAGTTTATATTAATTGTATAATATTCTTTTTGTCTTTCGCATTTCCAGAATTGATGAAAGTCAAGTTGCTCAGTATCAACCTCTGACCTACGTGTTGAATTCTCTCTTTTAATTTTGCCATGAACTATTTGGAATCTCAATTAAGGTATGTGCTTCAGAAACAAGACAAATGTTTATCGGCTGACAATCCAAAGAGATATCCACTGATTCAAAATTTTTCAACTTTGCTTTATTATACACTGATTTATAAAAACTGATGTCTTAATCTTGTAACCACAATTTTTGGCTCTTACACAATCTTACCCTCTACAGCTGCTTTTTGTTCAATTGCAAGAAGACAGAATGCATGGTTGTTAGCAAAAGGGAACAACGGCCCAAAATGCAAATTACAAATTGGAGATAACAAAGTCAAACATGTAGAATATCAAGGGACTTTGTGGCCAAGATGGTCAAATGACAGATTCTCCTGCCAAGGAGAAAGCAGGTTCAAATCCTGCTAGAGAGTGTGTATTTTTCTTTAATAATATTTCTTGAATATTCAGGCCAGTAGATGAAAATAAATAAACAGAGTATCTACTCAAATACAGGTATCCACTAAAAATAACGTTTAAGTAATAAAATCTGTCGGATTAATAAAAAAAAGTATCATTTCTTTAGAAATAGTAATAAAATGAAATGATTTTCTTTTTTTCTTTCACATTTCTAGAATTGATGAAAGTCAATCTTACCCTCTACAGCTGCTTTTTGTTCAATTGCAAGAAGACAGAATTAATTGTTGTTAGCAAAAGGGAACAGCCCAAAATGCAAATTACAAATTCGAGATAACAAAATCAAATATGTAAAAAAAAAACAATTTCTAAAGAAGTGATGTATTTTTATTTCTTAACTCGCCGGGTGTTTCAAGAGTCCTAGAAAGATTTGCAATTATAAGGGTACCATTCATCTTTGCTTGATCCTCAAGACACTTTGTGGCCAAGATGGTCGAAACGTCAGTTTCTCCTATCAATGCGGACGTAGGTTCAAATACTGCTAGAGAGTGCGTTATTTTTTTTTTAATAGTATTTCTTGAACATTCCGGCCAGTGCTTACTCAAAAATACGGGTGTCCACTAAAAATAAAGTTTAAGTAATAAAATACAAGATTAATAAAAAAAAAATCACTTCTTTAAAAACAGTAATAAATAAATTTTCTTTTAGCATTTTCGCATTTCCAGAATTGATGAAAGTCAAGTTCCTCAGTATCTCCCACTTACTCACGTACAGAATTTTCTCTTTGAAGTTTGCCATGAACTATTTGGAATCACAATTAAGGTATGTGCTTCAGAAACAAGACAAATGTTTATCGGCTGACAATCCAAAAAGATATCCACTGATTCATAAATTTTCAATTTAACATTATCATACACTGATTTATTAAAACTGATTTAAAAAGTGTTTTAACTGGTTGGAAAGTGCGATACTGAAATCTGAAGGAGCATTGGGATATGAAAATACCTTCTAAAAGCTAAGCAAAGTATTAAGAAACAGGAAAATATTCAGGCTAGTCGACGAAAAAAAAAAATAATGTTTAATGAATAAACAGAGTGTTAAATACGTTAATCCACTAAAAATAAAGTTTTAATAAAATAAAATCCCTCGGATTAATAAAGAAAAAATGCATCACTTCTTTAAAAATAAGTAAAATGGAATAAATTATCTTTTTGTCAGTTTAGCTTTTATTATGGAAGGCTTTTCAACAAAGTTTTTTACAACGAGTATTATTATAATGAGTATTATTATAATGAGTATTATTATAATGAGTATTATAATGAGTATTATTATAATGAGCCAAAAGGAAAGAAAATACGATGTTGCGGCAGAAAGTAACGTTTTCTCCGGTTGTCGACCATTTTAAAAAAAAATCCTCAATTTACAGTTACTTTTTTTTTGTTTTTACACTGTTTTTAATTATATTAAAAGAAAATTGCTTTTTTCTTTTTCCTAATATTGAGTTGGCTTATTGAGTAGAAAACTGGGTTAATAACCTAATATATATATATATATATATATATATATATATATATATATATATATATATATATATATATATATACATATATATATATATATATATATATATATATATATATATATGTGTGTGTGTGTGTGTGTATGTATGGATGTATTTATGCATGTATATATATATATATGTGCGTGTGTGTGTGTGTGTGTGTGTGTGTGTATAAAATCAATCCGAGCATATGGACATAGGGAATACCAAATTACAGAAACTAAGTTTTCCACATGGCTCACAAAAATGAAAAAAAAGGAACATCAACAATAATAATAATAATAATAATAATAATTATTATTATTATTATTATTATTATTATTATTATTATTATTATTATTATTATTATTATTGTCAATATTAAACATCGCATAAAAGTGTTGGGACTAAAAAAAGGAGTATTTAATGTAATTGACACTGTCAACATGGTGACTGATGCTTTCATCTTATCAGCGTTTCCCGCCAATGTTTGTTTGGCTTTGTTGCTGCATCAACAGCAGCACATGTTTTGGCGGGAAGCAGTGAAAAACATTTTGAAGAAAGAGGAAGAGGAAGAGTGGGTGTAAGAGGGGATGCGGAGTAAGGGGAGAAAAATTTAGAGGGAGGAGCAGTAATATGGTGAGTAGGATGGGGGTGGGTTATCGTTAGGAGGAAAGGTAGTACAAAGTGTCAGTGTGATTGTGTTTTGTAAGGAAAACACTTAAGCGAGACAAAACGAGGAAGTAAAACGATCTGAACGAAATAAGTGGATTTGGAAAGAAAGAAAGAAAGAAAGAAAGAAAGAAAGAAAGAAAGAAAGATGATGAGAAAGAAAGAAAAAAGAATGATGAGAAAAAAAGAAAGACAGAAAGAAAGAAAGATGATGAGAAAGAAAGAAAAAAGAATGATGAGAATAAAAAGAAAGAAAGAAAGAAAGAAAGAAAGAAAGAAAGAAAGAATGGTGAGAAATAAAGAAAAAGGTAATGGTAAGAAAAGAAAGAACTATGACAAAAAAAAGAAAGAAAGAAAGAAAGAAAGAAAGAAAGAAAGAAAGAAAAAGGATAGAAATAATGATGAGAATGAAAGAATTATGAGAAAAAAGAATTATGAGTAGAAAGAAAGATTTAATGATAAGAAAGAAAGAAAGAAAGAAAGAAAGAAAGAAAGAAAGAAAGATGAAAAAAAAGAAAGAAAGAGAAATAAAGGAATAATAACAGAAAAAGTTTTGGGGAGTTGATGGAACAAAGAAACAAGAAAGTGGAGGTAAATGTGAGAGAGATGATAAAATGAATTGGGGTAGAGAAAAGTATGGAATATAAGAAAGAAAGAAAGAAAGAAAGAAAGAAAGAAAGAAAGAAAGAAGTTATCTAAGAAGAGAAGGAAAAATGAGAGAAAATATTTGAGATGAGGTAAAATGGTTTGGGGAATCAAAAAGAATGAATTCAAAATAGAAAAAAAAGAAGGAAGAAAAAAATGAATGAATGAAAGAATAAAAAAGAAAGCAGTTGAGGTCTAATGAAAAATATTAATTATATGAAGACAGCGAAACAAGAATAAAAGAGTAATTACTGCCTGAATTTCATTATTTATATTTCAACTATTGTCCTCCTCCTTGTTGTAGTTGTTGTTATGACAACATTTCGGATTTTGTAACCTCCGGCCGTCATCAGGTTGATATGTATCTAGGTAAAATAAAGAGACTGAATGAGAAATTAGAATAGATGCAAGTTAATTATTCGCAAGAGATAGATAGATAGATAGATAGATAGATAGATAGATAGATAGATAGATAGATAGATAGATAGATACTACATGACTTAGATACATACGTACAGACATATAAATACGAACAGGCTTAGATACATATGAACAGACTGAGATAGATAAATAGATAGATAGATATGAACAGACTGTGATAGATAGATAGATATGAACAGACTGTGATAGATAGATAGATAGATAGATAGATAGATATGAACAAACTGAGATAGATACAAACGAACTGCATAGATAGATGAAATGGATTAAATCCGACAAATATTTTAATATATTTTCTTTTTATCCATAATAACGTATAATCAGAAAACATATTAAAATAGATAGATAGATAGATAGATAGATAGATAGATAGATAGATAGAAAGAAAGAAGGCACCTTCCTTCTGTAGAACAGTATTTCTATTGCTTCAAATCTCTTCTTCATGTCTGAGGAGATTATCCAGAATCCATTGCTATATAGGTGAGTAGATATTACATAAGAGATTAGCACACTTTCTTTGTTCCTAAGGACATTCATCAGTAGAAGAATATGTGTCCATTCGTGTCTCTTCTTCATCTTGTGGGGAAACTGTCCAGCATCCACTGCCATATAGGAGGACTGGTATTACCCAACAGACCAGTACTTTGTTTTCTAACGAAAGTTTCCTGTTTCATAATACTTTGCTTGGCTTTTAGAAGCCATCTCTCCTTATACCAATACCCTTTCAGATTTCAGTGTCGCACTTTCCGTCTTCTGTCAAACACTTCCCAGATATTTAAATAAATTGTACTTGTTTGATTTTTGTATCCAAATTTAGAATTTGCCTGTTGGGTTTTTTTTTCATTTGCTGACGACCATGCATTCTGTCTTCTTGCAATTAACATTTAGCCCTTTTCTTTCTCATTTTTCTTCGCAAATTTCATTAGGAGCTGTTTTTAGTTTATTTTCCGTGTATATTATCAGCGCTGTGATATCTGCATACCTTATGTTGTTAAGATTGTGGCCTCTAATAATGAATCCTGTCACCCCTACGAGTGACTACACAGTAGGTAGTAACTATCTGTAAGTCAACGGACTGCAGAGTCTAACTGAGAACTTTTTCGGTTATACTAGTAGAACACTCTGCCTTCGGGGAGAGAGGAACCCGGACGAGGCTATGCCGAAGGGCAGAGTCTCGTTCGGGGAGGTAGACCATCCTGATCCCGTTTATGCGGGGTCTGCGAGGATTTTATAGCCGAGCCTATGGGCTCGGGACCCCCACATTAAATTCGGCCTTGTGCCACATGTGACTGAGTGGGGTAGTTGTTAGATACCGTCAAGCCGGATCTGTTAGCTCCTAGCTGTTGTCGAACTTTCTGCCTTCAGGAAGAGAGCAACCCGGACGAGGCTATGCCGAAGGGCAGTCTCTCGTCCGAGGAGGGAGACAGACCCGAGCCCTATTTGCGGGATTTAAGGAAATTTTTGGCCGAGCCTACGAGCTCGGATTGCCCCTTATTAAATTCGGCCTTGTGCCATATCCTTCCTCGTGGGGAGGCTGGTAAATATTTTTAGCTGGGATCTGTTACTCAGATCATGGCTGTTGTCGAACTATCTGCCTTCGGGCAGAGAGGAACGCGGACGAGGCTATGCTGAAGGGCAGAGTCTCGTCCGGGCAGGTAGACAGACCCGAACCCGTTTATGCGGGGTTAAACGGAAATTTTTGACCGAGTCTACGGGCTCGGATTGCCTCACATTAAATTCGGCCTTGTGCTACATCCTACCCCGTTGGGAGTTTGGTAAATATTACTAGATGGGATCTGTTGAGTACGACTTACGCGAGATCTACCGACCTTCCAATAGTATCACTCACTACTGGATTGACTCGCGACGACCTTATGCGTAACTGTTATCTTTATTCTTATTGTAGTGGTGTTTTTACAATAAACCTTTACTTATTTTATCCACCGTGTTCGTCAAGTATATATTCCTATTAGCACGGAATATAACATTGAATTCCTTTTCTGTCGGTATGTAGGCGATTTGCTGCTAATATAGTTTTTGGATTGTTCCCAAATATGCCATGGTTAACAAAAGCTTCCAACAGTTCATTGTGACATACTTTATCAAACGCTTTTGTACAATGTATAAAACAAAGGCCCACATCCATTTATGCCTCTATTGTTCTTCCTGATATCATTTTAGCTACAATAATTGCATTCCTTGTTCCAGTATCTTTAACGAATCCCCACTGTTCTGGTTCTGGTCCTATTTCCGCTATAAAACTGCTGTAGGCGCTATTTATCTGCTTTCAGGTTTTGTTATATGGTTCATGATTGTCCGATAGATTTCATATTTGTTTTCACTTGGCTTCACAAACAGTGCTATGGAAATGGATCTACTTAGGTCCTCCGGTATATCACAACTGTTGTATATTTTATATATTATGTCTGTAATGTTCTTGTGTAAAATTATAATTTTATAGTTTCATTCTTTTCTTACTTATGGATTTGTTTCTGTTATTGTCATTAAAGTAATAATAAGTCAAAGGGTTACATATGATAACGAGCTGTTCACTCCGAAATCTTGTGCAAGATATAGTTGTTCCTTGACATATGTTCCACTGAGCTTAGGGTGGAAAGGTATATTATATGAGACTGGCTACAAATTACAAAATAATTCATTATAAATCAAATTTTGTTTTGGTTACAGTCCAAGGGCGATAACTTACACTGTGAAATTTAAAAAATATTTTGGAGTTTGTATTTTTCGTCCTCGCCTTGTTTTTCCGTACTTTTTCTTATATCATTATTTGTTTGAATATCCATGTCAGGATCATTATTTTTTTTTTTTCAAGTCTATTATCAAAACCTGAAAAGGAAATATTTTTCCTATTTTTTCAGAAATCCCCTGGATTCGTTGTCACAATATACGACTTGTCGGTGTCTGATAACTTGATCGTTCCTTCAGTGCGTCACTATTTATCTTTATTTAATTTTATTCTAAATTTATCTCCTCTTTTTAGAATGTCCTGGGTATGATGATAAACTACATCCGGCAGCCTGTCCTGGGTATGACGAAAAACTACAGCCGTGTCATGTGAAAAACGATAAACTGCGTCCAACAGCAAGTCCTCTGATCAAGAGGTTTTCAGGAGCGTGGAACCACCTCTTAATTGCTGCTGTTCCCAGGTCCAAGTTGACCCGGGGTTGTAGTACCTATTAGAGTCCGAATTATGGGCAAATAGTTATCCCCTAAACTAAGGTTAAAGCGTTATGAAAGTATAAAAATAGGTTTTAATACCAGGAATAAAGTTTTTGAAGGATAAATTATTGCAAGCAATACATTTTTGAGGAAAAAAATATTACCAGCCATACATTTTTTAGGAAACAAATATTACCAGCAATAAAAATCTTGTAGGCATTAAATGACCCGTTGAGGTTGATATGCTGTAAAACAAACCTAACCAAACCTCGTTTTAGAGTTGGTAAATTTTTGGCACCATGGAATCTGTTAAAATTCTTTTCCATTCTGGATTTTACTAATTTGTCTCTCTCGCTGATTTGTGTGAAGTCGGACCATTTTAGTAAGAACTTTGTGGGATGTAAAGGTAATGTAGTTCTTATTTTCCTTACCATAATTAATTCTGTGGTACTAACACCTGTGGCTTGAATTGGGGTACCCCGGTATGTCATCAGTGTTTGAAATATGTCTGATTGTTCCAAAATTCTCTTAGATATTTTAACGGCACTTCCCGCTTCTCCACTTGTTTGAGGATAATGTAGACTTGATGTTATGTGTTTAAATCCATAACTGTCTGCAAAATCTCTGAAAGCCTAACTTGAGAATTGTTTCCCATTATCACTGACAAGTTCAATAGGAATTCCCCAACGCAAGAAGAAAAATTTCAACTTCCATTTAACTCATTCGCTTTTCATTAGATTAAGATTTGCTATATATATATATATATATATATATATATATATATATATATATATATATATCTTGATAAATATTCTATTGTGACAATATACTGGTGCCTTTAGTGAATGAAAATGTCTGCAACAATTCTTTGCCATCGACCTTGAGGAAGTGGTGTTGCTTTAAATTTTTTCCTTTTTATTTGTTGAACTATGTTAAAAAACGAGCAATATTCTTTATATACTCCTTCAACTCTTGAGCTATTTTAGGCCACCACACCTATTCTCTCTTTCTCTCTCTCTCTCTCTCTATATATATATATATATATATATATATATATATAGATATAGATATATAGATAGATAGATAGATAATATTATATCACACACATTATATATATATATATATATATACATAATATATATAAGTATATATACATACATATATATATATATATATATATATATATATATATAAGTTTCCAAGATGATAGAATCCAGGTAGAACTCAATGTCAAAGACAGAGTAAGAATATAATACAAAAGGCTCAAACACTAATATTCCATGGTTATAATTTATTAAATGTGTTTAAACCTTTTTTAGAATATATATATATATATATATATATATATATATATATATATATATATATATATATATATATATATGTATTGAATAAAAACAGATCACTTTAAGGTTCCATGTAATAAGTTATTTCACCACAACCCTTTTAAAGGGCTCTGGATCATCAGACTTTACTTCCAAAAGTTGAAATGAAAATGAAAAGAAACTTACACATTTTTGACGGACCGCACCAAGCATATGTAAAATTAACGAAGTGAGGAAGTGAGGTGGGAGAGAAGATATGAGTGAGTTAGATGTACCATTTTCAATTCCTTATCCTTAACCCCACTCTGTGTAGGCTGGCGCCGCTTAAGAGCCCTTTAAAAGGGTTGTCGTGAAATAACTAATACTCGGTTACAAAAAAGCTCAGATAGCTCAACTTGTAGATATCTGAAAACAAATCGCTACCCGAGAAAGAAAATTGATAAAAAAAAGAAAGAACTAATAACATTTGAACAGAGCGAAACAAATCGTCCAGTGCCTTAAGTCTTTAGTTCAAAGAAAAAAAACCTCAAGCGAATAGTAAAGCTAAAACGGAGAGTGCTCAATTTGGTAAGAAGAGCGGGAGTAAATAAAATAAATCTTAAAGAGCCAGGAAAACATAGCTACCCTGAAGATCCGTTTAGGTGAAACCTAGGTAGGATTTCTTGGCTCTTTAGGATATATATATATTAAGACATTTTTATGTTTATACATTCTTTTTATAGATACAAGTATTTAAGTAAATACTCTGTTTTATAGTAAGCAGTATTTATAACATTTACCGGCCTGAATGTCCGAGAAATTTTCATAGAAAATATTTGTCCTGCGACAGGAATCGAATCTGTATCTTATACGGAACCGTCATTTAGCCTGACGCTAACTGATCGAGCCACAGAGGATCGTTCGATTAGCATGGTCAAATTTACTGCCTTTAAACCATGAATCTCTCACGTACATTCATATCTGCTCAAAGCGTATCCAAATGTAAACAAATGACATTCAGGCCGGTAAATGTTATAAATATTGTTTATTATAAAACAGAGCATTTACTTAAATATTTGTATCTATAAAAAGAATGTATAAACATAAAAATGTCTTAAAATAATTGTCGGGCTTTGTCCATTATATATATATATATATATATAATTATTTATTTTTAAAGAAAAAAAAAATTTATAACATAAATATGTTATAAAATCACTACAAAAATAGCCATTTTGTTTCAACACCCTCGGTGTCTTATCAAGTGATGACGTTGAATGTAAAATAAATGGTTTTAAAAGTTTCAAATTAATTAATATTCTACGCAAGGGAAAAACGTTGTTACAAAGGCTAGATGGACCAATCAGAACACAAGTACAGGAAAATTTAAAAAGCTCGATAACGAAGTTATGTTATTATATCTATTCATGTTTAGTATTAAAAAATAATTTATTCCAACGAATAATTACTAAATTATATGATAAAATTTAATATTAAAATTTAAAACTGCTAATTACAAAATCAAAATTTAACATTTATTCGCTATCAAGTTTACAACTATAAAATTACTGAGGAGAAAAGAAGAAATATATATGTTATTCAATTTATTTTTTCATTGAAGTTACTTTAGCTATATTTAATATCCGGTCTTTTTACAATGTATACATTTTAATCCTCATGGTGTATGTTTAGTCCCAAGTGATTATGAAGCCTCCTCTTATTTCTGGTCTAAGTTTTGCAGGTATGACAATTCTGTTCCACTTTTCGACTTTATTCAATTCATCCTTCACCTTTGTTAAAATAGGTAATGGAATACTCCTAGCTGTTTTTACACAGTAGGCCATAGCATCTCTTTTAGAACTATTTTCACTGGGTCTCAAATGAAGTTCCCTATTCTCTTGTCTAAACGTTTCACTAAATTAAATTTTATTGACGTTTTTCTAGACAATAGATTCTCTCCCTTCAATGACATATCCTTCGAAATAATATTTGGCCTTACCTTCCTCTGTGACGGTATTAAATTTTCCAATGAATTGAACTATTCCTCCAGGAAGAGGGAAGATACCATTTACTGATTCTAATATAGGTTTGTTTGTTTTTGTTTTTTTTGGTGGGGGGTTCTCAGATTTTTTAAAGTTTCTGTTGAGATAATGTTTATATCGGCGCCTGTGTCGATTTTAAATTTTACTGCTGTTTTATATTTTTTTTTAATTTTTATACCACGGCTCATTTAAATTAGTTTCTGCCAGGTCTGCGAGGAAATATTTCATTTCTTCATTTATTTGTATTTGTTTTGGTTCTGGAGGCTACATCAAAATTATTCCTTTTTTTCGTGCAATTCTTGCAATGTTTCCCTTTCGCTGGACGCTTTTTTTTTAACTACGGCGATTACAGTTGTTGTTGTTGTAGTTTCCAAATGTTTCATTTAATTTTCTATCTGGGTCTGTGGTTCGCCGATATTTTTCTAGCAGAAGCACCAGAATATATGTGACAATATTCAATGCAAGGACGAATGGTTGACTTGTAAATATCTAAAATAGATTCTGGCGAGAAAAAGTGTTTAAAATATTCTTATTTTAACTTAACTATCTGTTTATATCTCTGAGATGAGGTATTATGATTACTTGCATTCATTATTCGGACTGTTATCCTCATCTTCATTGCCATATTCACAACGTTTCGGCCTCTATATCTCTGAGATGAGGTATTATGACTACTTGCATGATTTACATTATTCGGACTGTTATCCTCATCTTCATTGCCATATTCACAACGTTTCGACCTCTATATCTCTGTGATGAGGTATTATGATTACTTGCATTATTTACATTATTTGGACTGTAATCCCTCATCTTCAGTGCCATATTCACAATATTTCGTCCTCTATATCTCTGAGATGAAGTATTATAATTATTTGTATTATTTACATTATTCATACTGTTATCCTCATCTTCATTGTCATATTCACAGCGTTTCGGCTGTGGTACGCTCTGGCATTCTTCAGATGATTGGAACTTCGAACCGAACCCTTTATTTCGTCTACCGGGGGAGATTGTTCTCGTTCCACGTGCCATACCTATTCCGGGTGTTTTAGTTATTTCCATTTTACTTAGCTCTAAATTTTTTTTTGTTCGGCACTGCTGTGGCGTGATATTGAACTTTCAACTGCTTGGGTCTAGTCACTGGATCTGACCAAGCCCTATTTCCTCATTAGGTGGCCTATAAATTTCAACTATTATTTGTTGACGTTATGAAAATGTTTTGGTCGTTGTCTTCTTTGGCCTACATCAGGGAATTCGAAATTAAACCCTTTATTTAATGTACTGGAGTAGACTGTTTTCGTCCCAGTGACCACGATCCAGTTCTTATATTTAGTACAGTTCAATTATTGCTCGATCTATTCCCACTGAGTTCAAATACGCACGACCCATCCTTGGGATTGAACTCACAATTAGTATTTTACCAAATTCATGAACCAATGCTTTAATCCACTAGGCTATTTCTATGTTCCTACGCTAGGCCTACTAAGGAGGTTGTCATAGCCTAGAATATTCACTGATTCTTCCCTGTCCATTATTTTCACTTTATTCCATATTGGTTGATGACTACGCTCTTCCATCTATACATGATCAGCCATTCCTGATTTCCTTGTCTCACTTCCTCACTACGGCTTTTCAATGTTCCTCCAGACTTATTTTCTTTATAAGTTCGCGGAATAATTGTGATAACAGCGACAAAGATCAGGTTAATAGTCCGAATGTAAGTAGTGTAAATAATTTAAAGTGTCAGATTGATTTTGTTTTACTAGCCACAATATAGCAGGGTTTTCATTCGAGGTATTTTAATGTCTCTTCCAGGTTACCCAATCCCTAATGCAGGGTCGGTGATAATGCTGAAGATGCATTTACCTAATTGATAGAGAATTGGGATAACTTTTGTATAAAGATCTTGCATTCTTTTTAAATCAGAGATAAAAAAAATATATTTTATGAATTCTAGCGCAGTAGATTTTGGCGGGAAGGTTTCATCCTTTTACGTTTGAAATGGCTGGCTGCAACCGTAAGTTTTATGTTAACAGACTCTTCTCTCACAATTTTCGCTCTTGGAAATCTAGTTTCTAGTTTTCCAATCAAGCTTAAGCTTCAAAAATTTAAATGCAATGACAATCGTTATATTCCTTCTTCATAATGTCTGTCCTTTCATTGTTTTCTCTCTTTTCATATTGTTTTTCTTTTTCTCATATTCTCACAAAAACTCGGTGCATTAGTGACTTAATAGTATTTTTTTTATATTCTCTAACACTCAGTAACCGCCCCCCTTGCGTCTTAGTGGCTTTATTGCCTTAAAAAAGAAAAGAAAATTTCGAATATTTACCTGGTCTCTTACGTTTCTTCTTCTTTGGTGGCCCTCACCCCGTGATTTTTAATCGAAGCTTTTCTTTTAAGAGATTAAGATTCAGCATTGTAAAAACAGGTAGATTTTCCTCAGAGAAGACAAAAGAGCAAAACAACTTTGTTTACCGTTTTATGTGGCAGAAGATTTGTATTTTTTTTTTTTTTTTACTTTTCTTCCTTCCGTACGAAATATGAAGTGCATTTTTGATCCTTCTACAAATGTTGTTTTCAGTCGTCTTGTCACGAGGTCGAATATGGCTTCCAACTTGAAAATCTGATTCTTCCAACCTTTGCTCAGAAACAAAATCTTGTCTTTGTGGTGACTTATCTGTTTAGATATATTAGATTACGAAAGGATTCGCATAGATAGATAGATAGATAGATAGATAGATAGATAGATAGATAGATAGATAGATATTAAGTATACTGTAATAGATAGATAGATAGATAGATATTAAGTATACTGGGATAGATAGATAGATAGATAGATAGATAGATAGATAGATAGATAAGTATACTGTGATAGATAAGTATACTGTGATAGATAGATAGATAGATAGATAGATAGATAGATAGATAGATAGATATTGAGTATACTGTGATAGATAGATAGATAGATAGATAGATAGATAGATAGATAGATAGATATTGAGTATACTGTGAAAGATAGATAGATAGATAGATAGATATTGAGTATACTGTGATAGATAGATAGATAGATAGATAGATAGATAGATAGATAGATAGATAGATAGATCGTAATTTAATAACTACATATGGTCATAATAGATTAATTTTCAGTAGGAATCCAAGTAGTATTTCCATTATCTCGTTCTGTCGCAGTCTTTCTCTCGCATTCTTCTTCTTC
>OZ010592.1:91653215-91670715 GCA_963932145.1 Acanthosepion lycidas | reverse complement strand
AACGTTTTCCAATCAATCCGTGACCTCCAACCATAACTAGAATTACTGATGTCTTCATTTGCTACATTGTTTTATTACAATTTATATAGATAAAGCCCAACGTAGGGTGTGATAGCAATTTCATTGTATGTTCTTAAGATATGGGCTGTAAGGGAACTCGTAAGGGAACCTTTCACGATAATTCCGTGAGTTCCAACCACAACTAGAATCATTGATCTCTTCGTGTGCTACATTTTTTATATTTCCACTTCAAGGTTCTTGTATTTTGCTCATTTTTAAGCTCTTTCAAACGACATAACAGTCTACAGAAACGGCCATGTCAATAAAAAGCATATTCTATCTATGTGACCATTGATCACTATATCTGTATAGTAAGCTTTGATTGTTCTCTCTATGTATACTGTAATGTCATATAAAATTCTTACAGATCCTATGTCTGACACCGAATTTCATTTTTTTTTTTCATTTTCCTTCACAGATTTTCGAGTTTAGATATTGACCCACTAAGTTATACAGAGTTTTTTTTATATATATATATATATAAATTTGCAGGGTGCTAATACTTGGCAACCTGATACAAGATGTGAAATTGTTTCTGGACATTAATCCCAGATTATGCATTTGAAATCGAAACCATTTTTCAGTATTATTATTATTATTATTAGGCAACAATCAGAATCATTTTTTCCACCCTCCAGGCCCAATAAATATGGTACAAGATTCATCGGTCAAAAGAACGATTTAAAAAATAGTATTCATGCATTTGCCCAAATCATTTAGTTCATAATACCACCACCGTTCCTTTAAACAACAATAGAGGTTTATCTCTTGTTTATTCTCTAGGATTGGTTCCCCTTTTTTTTCAGCTCTGTACTTCCGAAGTCTCCGCCTGAACTATAAAAGCTTATTATGTTATTATTTCCAAGCCCTAATATTAAACATGCTTGCTTATCGTTCGGTTCACACTTATCCCCGGTCTTTTGAACAACAGTAGATGTTTATCTCTTGTTTATTCTCTAGAAATTGGGTCCCCGGTTCCTTCAGCTCAGTACTTCCGAAGTCTCCGAATGAACTATAAATCTTATTATGTTATTATTTTCTCACCCTAAAATTGGACAGGCTTGCTTATCGTCCGGTTCATACTTCTCCCCGGTCTTTTAAACAACAGTAGACGTTCGTCTCTTTTTTATTCTCTAGAAATTGGGTCCCCGGTTCCTTCATCTCATTACGTCCGAAGTCTCCACCTGAAATCTGAAAGCTTGTTCTATTATTTTCACACTCTAATATTAGACAGCCTTGCTTATCGTCCGGTTCACACTCCTCCCCAATCTGTTGAACAACAGGAGAGGTTTATCTCTTGTTTATTCTCTAGGAATGTATCCCACTTTTCTGCTCTGTAGGTCTGTTATTATTTTCACGCCCTAGTATTTGATAGACATGCTGATAGTCCGGTTCACACTTCTCAGTCTTTTCAACAACAGGAAAGTTTTATCTCTTGTTTATTCTTTAGGATTCGGTCCCCGGTTCCTTCAGCTCCGTAAGTCCAAAGACACCACCTGAACTATGAAAGCTTATTCTGTTATTTTTTTCTGTCCACAATATTACACAGGCTTGTTTATCGTCCGGTTTACACTGCTCGGCGGTCTTTTGAACAAGAGTAGATGTTTATCTCTTGTTTATTCTCTAGGATTGGGTCCCCTGTTCCGTCAGCTCAGTAGGTCCGAAGTCTCCGCCTGAACTATGAAAGCTTATGTCTTCTTATAGTCCGTTTCAATTTACTCCCCGGATTTTTAAAGAACAGGAATGGTTTATCTCTTGTTTATTCTCTAGGATAGGGTTCCCTGTTACTTTAGCTCATGCACTCCGAAATCTACGCCTGAACTATGAAAGCTTATTCTGATATTATTTTCACACCCTAATATTAGACAGGCTTGCTTACCGTCCGGTCCACACTCCTCCCCTGTCTTTTGACAAGAATACAGGTTTATCTCTTTTTTATTCTCTAGCATTGGGTTCCCGGTTCCATCAGCACTGTACTTCTGAATCACCGCCTGAACTATGAAAGGTTATTCTGTTATTATTTTATTAGACAAGCTTGCTTATCGTCCGGTTTTCAAACTCCTCCACGGTATTTGGAACACGTCCTCAGCGTGTTCCCTTTTTAGGAATTGATTCCTAGTACCTTCTAAAATCTACCCCGTCTCTATACTACTAACGTCTCCCCTAACGTCCTTAATTGACTAAATCTTGATGTCCTCAAGCCTAGATTTTTTTAAAATCGGTATCACCCTATGCAAGCCAATAAGACAAAATGGATGTGGAAGAATTAGGAACAGAAATATTAATAATGAGGAAAAGGACAAAATTATCAGATGGACAGCAGATAGCAATTAACATTGCATTTAAATTTTTGAAGATTAAATTTGATTGGAAAGCAATAGCCACACAGATACAAGGAGTTACTGGCTTAGGAAGAGTTAGTAACAAAAACATCGCAGCTAGCGATTGACATTGCATTTAATTTTTTTACTATTAAAATTGGCTGGGAAAGGATTTCCACAAGCGAGAAGTGCGAGAAAAGAATCTTTTACCATAGAACTTACGACTACATATAGCGTGCTCAGCTGTAAATTGGTGATATCTCGTTGCCAGTCTAGTACTGCGCTTAAATTCAAAATGTCAAGATACCATTTTAATGAGCTTATCCGAATAATTACGATGTAAGTAATAAGTCGTCTTTCCTGCTTCGTAGCAAGAACTAAACTTTTTTTCCCAATTCTTACGCTTATACAACTCCACACAATGGCTTATGGGCCTTGTATTTAATTAAGATTAATAAGTGAAAACTTGAGGAGATCCGGTGGAGTAATGGATAGCGGCTCGGATTGAGCAATCGAACAGCCGAGTTCGAATTCTAGTCGAATCTATTATATACACTTACGGGCTAATACACTTGGGAAAGGTTTACTTCTTCAAATGGGTAACTAGCTGGACAGATCGGATGCTAACTGGTCTAGGAGAAGGAATTTTGAATTCAAAACCTGAGCCTCCAGATTTGGGTTTTTGCAGCAGACTAACAACAAAACTGGCTTCTTACAGAATATAGATATAGTGATTTTCCAAGCGTGGCTTAGATGTAGCACAAGGCCGAAAGTCGGGGTTACCCAGTGAGGATCGAACTCACTACTCAATCGTAATTGTTCTAGCGAGACAAGCTTGCTAGCCATTACACCACCTCGAGGTGCCCAGTGATTTTCCAAGCGAAGCTTAGATGTGGCACAAGGCCGAAAGCATGGGGCATCCAGTGAGGATCGAACTCACTTTTCAGTAGTAACTGACCTAGCAAGACAAGCTTGTTAACCATTACACCATGCCGAGGTGCCCAAACCCAACGATATATTGCGGTCCTATGCTCCTCAAGGAATTTAAAGTCATAATATAATAAATAAAATAAACATTTTTCATTCGATTTTCCTGATGGATGTCTCTGAGAGGAGCCCTATTCACACGTTGGCCATTTTATTTAAAAAACGCAACAAATTCTGTTTTTCGACATTTCCTCGGTGTCACTATGATCAAAGTTTTTTCATGACGTGACAAAAAAAAAAAAATTCTGCCTATTTTCTTTCGCGTTTTTATTCAAGCTTTCTCTTTTTTCCTCTTCTTTTCTTTTTTTCTTTGCTTGTTTTTGTTCCTTCCCGCTTTCTCTCTCCCAATTTCTCATTTTCTCTTTGTTCCTCTTTTCTTCTCTCTTTTTTCGACTCGATTTCTTTCTTTCTTTCTTTCTCTCTCTCTCTCTCCTCTCTCTCTCTCTCTCTCTCACTCTCACTCTTGCTCTTTCGCCCATTCTCCTTTTTCTGTTTTATTTCCTTTCTCTTTATATTCTACACTTTCGCCCTTTCTTTCGTTTTTGCTCTCTTTTACTTTTCTCTCTCATCCTTTTTAACTGCCTCTTTTTCATCCTCTCTCTCTCTCTCTCTATATATATATATATATATATATATATATATATATATATATATATATATATATATATATATATATATATATTTAAGCGTATCACCCCAAGCAAGGCGAGAAGCCACTAGGACGCAAGGGGTTACAGAAAATTTGGAGCAAGATCAGATAGGAGTGATAGAAGAAAGGATGAGGAGAAGAGCGGTGGATAGATCAAGGCAACTGGAAATGTCGATTGACATTACATTTGAATAGCTGGAGATTATAGCTCTCAGGGAAACTAGAATAGGGAAGAGAGTTCCACAGGCGAGAGGTCCGAGACATGAATCTATTGGAGTAGAAGAGAAGGCTACATTTAGGAGTTTCGACAGTAAAAGAGCGAGAGCGAGATACCAGCCTCGTAGGGCGCTTGAACTCATGAAGTCTGGGAACCAGCGAATGCAGCTCATCGGAGCAATTGCCATGAAAGTATTTGTAGAACAGACAGAGAGAGGCGACGGCGCGTCTGTGAGAAAGTGACTGTAGACGAGATGCCAGAGCAGGACCAATTATATTGCATATCCGCCTCTTGAGCCTATAATGAACCCCGAGGCAAACAGAAGGGGTTCCAGACCATATATAGCAGCAATACTCCATGCAAGGGGGAATTGTTGATTTGTAGATCTGGAGGATCGATTCCGGGGAGAAAAATTTCCTGGCACGGCATAGTGAGCCAACTTTCCTTGCGGTGGACGAGGCAATTGACTCAATGTATTTATTCCATCTCAGGTCAGCAGTCAACGTGAGACCGAGCAGCCGCAGAGAGTTGCTCTCGAGAAGTTGAGCGTCAGACATTCTAATGGAGGGCAGGGATTGATCTCTATTCTTATTTTGACCCTCGACCTTTCTCCTTTTCTCATTACTTCTCTCTGTCACGCACACACACACTTTCAGCTCACTTTCTTTTTTTTCTCTTTCTTTTATTCTCTCTCTCTCTCTATCTTTCTCCGTCCCTCCTTTTCTTTTTCTTTATCTTTCTCTTCCCCAGCTTGTCTTTTTTCTAGCACTACTCTTTTTACTCTAGTTTCTGTACATACCTTTCATAACGTTTATGTATTCTTCTTAAGTACTCTCCCTCTATCTGTCTATATCTCTGAGATGAGGTATTATGATTACTAGTATTATTTACATTATTCGGACTGTTATCCTCATCTTCATTGCCATATTCACAACGTTTCGCCCTCTATATCTCTGAGATGAGGTATTACGATTACTTGCATTATTTAAATTATTCGGACTGTTATCCTTATTTTCATTGCCATATTCACAACGTTTCGCCCTCTATATCTCTGAGATGAGGTATTATGATTACTTGCATTATTTAAATTATTCGGACTCTTATCCTCATCTTCATTGCCATATTCACAACGGTTCGGCCTCTATATCTCTGAGATGATGTATTATGATCACTTGCATTATTTAAATTATTCGGACTGTTATCCTCATCTTCATTGCCATATTCACAACATTTCAGCCTCTATATCTCTGAGATGAGGTATTATGATTACCTGCATGATTTACATTATTCGTACTGTTATTCTCATCTTCATTGCCATATTCACAACGGTTCCCATATCGTGGATAAAGATGTTAGTTAGATTCAGCAACTCGACCCAAAGAGTTGCGAGTTCAATACTAAGCCTCAACAAATTTGGAGAATTGAGTTAAGGAGAAAAGACACCCGGATGAGACATGGCACGTGAAACTAAAACAATCTACCCAGGTGGACGAAATGAAAGGTTCGGTTGGAAATTCCAGTCACCTGTAAGATGGCCGGAGTGTACAACGGCCGAAACGTTGTGAATATGGCAATGAAGACGAGGATAACAACCCGAATAATGTAAATACTTTTCCTCTCTCTCTCTAGACTTTTCTCTCTTTTTTCCTCGCTTTTTTCTTCTTCTTTCGTCCTCTTTCTCTTTTTTATTTTCTTTCCTTCTGTGGCTTATTTACTCCCTTTCGTTGTTTCTCTCTATTCATGTTTTATTCGTTTGTGCCTTCTCTTTAATTATGCTTACTCTTTCTTTATTTCTATTTTCCTCTTACTCTCTTTCACCTGTTCTTTTTCTTTTCTTTTATTGTATGTCTGTGCATATCTTTCTCTATCCATCTCGCATAACATTTAGACTGTCTTTCGAATTTCTCACTCGCCTTCTCTCTCTCTCTCTCTCTCTCCCTCTCTCTCTTTCTACTATTCTTCTTCCTCTCTCTCATTTTTATTTTCTCTCACCATGTTTTACCCTTTCTCTCTCTCTTTATTTTCTCTAAAGATATCGTTTCGAGCTTCTCTTTTATTTTTGTTTTCTCTCTCATTCTCTCTCTCCCTCTCTCTTTCTCTCTCTCCCTCTCTCTTTCTCTCTTTCCCACTCTCTTTCTCACTCTCTCTCTCTCTTTCTCTCTCTTAAGATCTTGCATGTCTTCCTTCCTCTTTCTCGCTATATATACTTTTCGCTAAACCTATTGTTTCTAGCTTCTCATTAACTTTTCTCTCTCTTTCTCTCTCTTTCTCTCTCTCCCTCTCCCTCTCTCTTCCTCTCTCTCTCTCTCTTTCTACTATTCTTCTTCCTCTGTCTCATTTTTATTTTCTCTCACCATGTTTTACCCTTTCTCTCTCTCTTTATATTCTCTAAAGATATCGTTTCGAGCTTCTCTTTTTTGTTTTCTCTCTCATTCTCTCTCTCCCTCTCTCTTTCTCTCTCTCCCTCTCTCTTCCTCACTCTCTCTCTCTCTCTCTTTCTCTCTCTTAAGATCTTGCATGTCTTTCTTCCTCTTTCTTGCTATATATACTTTTCGCTAAACCTATTGTTTCTAGCTTCTCATTAACTTTTCTCTCTCTTTCTCTCTCTCCCTCTCTCTTTCTCTCTCCCTCTCTTTCTCTCTCTCTCTCTCTTTCTACTATTCTTCTTCCTCTCTCTCATTTTTATTTTCTCTCACCATGTTTTACCCTTTCTCTCTCTCTTTATTTTCTCTAAAGATATCGTTTCGAGCTTCTCTTTTTTGTTTTCTCTCTCTTTCTCTCTCTCCCTCTCTCTTTCTCTCTCTTCCTCTCTCTTCCTCACTCTCTCTCTCTCTTTCTCTCTCTTAAGATCTTGCATGTCTTTCTTCCTCTTTCTCGCTATATATACTTTTCGCTAAACCTATTGTTTCTAGCTTCTCATTAACTTTTCTCTCTCTTTCTCTCTCACCCTCTCCCTCTCTCTTTCTCTCTCTCCCTCTCTTTCTCTCTCTCTCTCTCTCTCTGACGCCTTTTTTTTTACTCTTTTCGCCATTTTTCTGATCCTTTGTTTTAGGTCACGTAAAAAAAGCAGCATATCACGATAAAAAAAGGTCCCTAAATCAATGAAAACAAAGTTTTGTCTCAATATGTTTATGTTGTTATGAAGATTAAAGACCAAAGTATTTTTTAAATATTTTTTGAAATTTTTTACTCCTTTCTAGCATGTAGAAAATTTTGGTTATTTTTATTTATTTTTTTTTAACGACTGCGCGATAAGAGAAAAAAAAAAAGGTTTGTTTTATTTTGCGCTTTTCCCGAGGAAAACACACGTTAATTTAGTAAATTCTTGCAAAAATCAAATAATTGTCCGATTTTAATGAAACTTTCAGAACTTATTCAGAAATGAATGAAATTATTTTTGAAATTTTTTTTCTTAGAATATCTTGTTAAAAAGAGATTTTCTTTTTTTAACATGTTTCCACCCACTTACATATTTTCATGAAATTTCGAGAAATTAAATCTTTAAGCACTTGTCGGTCATGTGACTCTGCTTACAACTGATAGTCACCTAAAACCTATTTGAATCGCTTCGTCTTTCTTCCTTATCTCTCATCTTCTCTCTACTCTCTCTAACTCTACACACACTCTCTCTCTCTTTCTCTGTGTGTGTGTGTGTGTGTGTGTGTGTGTGTGTCATTGCCGTCCGCCGTTAACTCAGTTACATTTTTGTTCCTTTTTATTTATTTATTTATTTATTTCCTTCTGGGCTGTCAGCATCAGACCAGATTTGTACGTCAGTTACCCGACAATTGCATGTAAACAATTTGTTTTGCCCACAAATATTCACAGCAACCCACCCTGCCTTTCCGTCAATTGTACGTACGCGTCAGTCTACACGTCTGTCTGTGTGTCTTCCTCTGTATTTCTTACAATGATACACTATCATTTACTCTGTTGACTCACCGTGCGTGGGTGCGTGTTCGTGTGGGGGTTGCGTTAGTTTTAACAAAGTAAGCGGCAAAGCATCACAGACAGACAGACAGACAGACAGATAGACAGGCAGACGGAGAGACGGGAGCGAGTCTAGATGAAAGAAACAGATAGGTATAGGCGTGGTTGACATAGATATTTATTTCCGAATGATAAAAGGTAGAATGGTGATTGTAAGAAGATCGACCAACTTGGAAGACTGGAGCATCATGATCTTCTTACCCTTCACTGTCAGACCACACTCCTTTGTCTTAATGCTATAACAAAATCACTAATGATCGATAATGACCATACTGATATATATATATATATATATATATATATATATATATATATATATATATATATATATATATTCCAAACTTCGCTTGAAGCTGAAACAGAACTAATGCTTTTAATTTAATTATAAAATTAAATTTGAAGTTTTTAGCTTCAGTTTTGAAACATGGTTATTACTGTGTAGCGACAAAACGTTTTAAATCAGTTAATTTATAATGTTTATGCTCTGTAAATTTACATTGAGCTCTGTTTTGTAAAAATAAAAAATATCAATAAGAACACCTGATCATATATCTTACTGTTCTTTCTCTCTCTTTCTTTCTCTCTCTCTCTCTCTCTCTCTCTCTCTCTATATATATATATATATATATATATATATATATATATATGTACAGAGAGAGAGGGGGAGAGAAAGAGAGAAAGATAAACATATATATATATATATATATATATATATATATATATATATATATATATTTATATATATATATATACTGAGAAAGATAAATATATATATATATATATATACAGAGAGAGATATAGATAGCTATATATATATATATATATATATATATATATATATATAGATAGATAGATAGATAGATAGATACCCCACCTACCTAACTTAATTTTATGAATAGTCGAAAATTCGAGTTTGTATAATTTTGTGATTATATTAGTTAAAAACAGAAGACTTTGAAAAATATTAATCATCAATTTTTTGTAAATCAAACGCAGGTTTTACCCAAAATTCAGCGCTGAATTGTAAAAGTCTTCTGTTTTTAACTAATATAATCACAAAATTATACAAACTCGAATTTTCGACTATTCATAAAATTAAGTTAGGTAGGTGGGGGTATCTATCTATCTATCTATCTATCTATCTATATATATATATATATATATATATATATATATATATATATATATATAGCTATCTATATCTCTCTCTGTATATATATATATATATATATATATATATATATATATATATATTTATCTTTCTCAGTATATATATATTTATTAATCATCAATTTTTTGTAAATCAAACGCAGGTTTTACCCAAAATTCAGCGCTGAATTGTAAAATAAAACTAAGACATTATTTAATTTAAAAAGCTTTTAGTGGTTTTTATGAATAATATATACTAATTTAATGTCTGAAGCTAAAATATCTTTCCGATGAAAAATCTATTTTTACAAGAATTGTTTTCTTCTTTTTCAATTTTAAATGTAAAATAAAGATGTTAGATATTTTTTTAAGTTTTTTGGGTGGAATGCTGTTATTAAAAAGATCCATTTTTACGGATCATAAATTTGAAAACTTAAAAATCTGCGACACGATAATATTCTTAAAATATTTTTTTATATGCAAAAATGTATTAAAACCTTTTTCTCTAAAACTATGGATGCATCGTTCAGAAATAATAGGTCACGTGTATTAAGAATGGCTTTAAGAAATTGCTTTCCTTTTCTTTCTGGGTAGCACGTATTAAATTCTCTGACTCTACATTCTCGTCGCATTTTCAAAAATTTTAATTTTCTTTTTTACATCACTAAATAATTAATTTCATTTTTTAAATATAAGTAATTTATTGTTTTTCAGTGTGAGACATACTTTTAATAAAATACCTAAAAATCAATAAAACTCTTAAAAATTATTTTATAGTTAAATAAGATGCTTCCCTTAAAATTCGAAAATACTATCATTTCAGTCCTTCCGTCCGATAAATTGTCCTGACGTTAGTTCACACCTCCCAAACCAATCACCACGCTTAGACAAATTCTCTTATTTTCAACTAATTTTTTCTGCTAAGAAATTAATATTTGGTTCCAATTACATTAAGTAAAATTTAAATTTTCTAATTTTCCGCAAATAGGTTTTGAAAGAACTATAATTGAATTTTAGATGTTTAAATGGAGATCTCACTTTTGCTTACAAAGTTGTCAAAAATGGCGGACATGATCGATTTTATGGCAATTTTGCTGACTCAGAAAAACAATATCTTTAACTAAAATTTCGAACGTGCTAGGAAGGATTATAAAATCTTAAAAAAAAATAATCAAAAAAGACTTCGGTCTTTCCTTTTAATAATAATATAAACATTGAGACGATAAAAATTGTTTATCAAGTTTGGGATGTTTTTTTCATCAGGGTATGCACTTTTTTGGCGAAGTCGTTAATATTCCTAAATAGATAGATAGATAGATAAGAACAGACTTTATTACCAAAAATGCTGACTTCAGAATACAATCTAGTATTCATTATATATATATGTGTGAGCGTGTGTGTGCGTGTGTTATATGCGTAGATATGCATTACAAATACCACCCATATATATATATATATATATATATATATATATGTTTTACTTATTATAAAACGCAGATTGTGTGTGCGTGTCTGTGTCTGTACGTTTATATACTGGATCGGATTTCCTACATTTTTCAACCGATTTCAAGAAAACTTCACATGACTACGTAAAATTTCCTTGCGGTGGTTCTAACAGCGCCAAAAATTGGAAAAACACAATTGTTTTTGCACGAGGTCAATTTGAAAACACGATTAAGAGGCATCACTAGAATGAAAGGGGGACAACTCATATCGAGTTATACTTATTATAAAACCCATGTTGTTTGTGTGTGTGTGTGCGTGTTTGTGTGTGCTCGTTTATATATGGGATCGGATTTCCTACATTTTTCAACCGATTTCAACAAAACTTCACTTTTTTGGGCAGGTAGTGTTTCTTATTGTCTTGCACACTTTTTTCTTTTTTTTTACATTCAGAATGCTTTAAAAATTCTATTTACAAGACAATTGTTTATGATAAAATTCTATTCAATCGGTAGACACATAACGATTGAAAACAATGTTTTTGTTTGAGTTTGGGTTTGACCAATTCGTAAAAAAAAAAATCTAATTAAGACATGCGTGTCCATCAACCTTAAACAATAATCTTTGTCAATTTTATTTTTCAGTCTTTATGATGGTCGATACTTGATCTATCTCTTACTGTTACATCCCCGGGCAACGCCGGGCTCTACTGCTAGTATATATATATATATATATATATATATATATATATATATATATATATATGAGGGGAGATAGACGAATACACATGTATAAATGGTCTGGAGATTCGAGAGTGAGAGATCCCTACCCAATGCGAGATGGTCCTTGACGTAAACTCCTGGGCCATGCATGTGGGTTTAAGAGTCTTTTCTAAGGAGAGAAAGATAACCGGGGACCGAGAGGTCAGAGGAGGGGATAAATGAGATGAGGGTGGTCTCACAGAGAGCCAGTATATCAGGAGACTTCTCAATGAGGAATGATTCCACACTGTTGAAGTTGGTTCAAATGCCGCGGATGTTAGAAAAGGTTTAGGCGATTTTTTAGAGCTGTTTTAGGTTTACTTTTTTGAACTTTTGTTGTCATGTTGAGTAATGTTGGTAGTGAAAATTAGAAGGCTTGAAGTGGAAGTAGCAGACGGTCATCTTATGAGACAAGGACAGAAAAGAGCTAGCGCGGCCTGCAAGGGTTGCTCATCAAAGGTGCGTGCAGAGACACCCTTCCATGCGCGACATGGCACTACAGGCACCCCGATATTATACAACTGTTGATCAGAGCGGCAAGAGTTAGGGCCCCTAGCTACTAGTCGGAAACATCAAACTGAAAACTGTCAACATGGTACCCCCAGATTGAAGAGGCGTTGCCCCAGAGTGCGCACATCACAAGAGAATCACGAGAGTATTGCTACGGAGGCCAGAAAGAAGAAAAGGAAAATTACCGGAAACCCCTTTCTAAACAAGAAACAAGGGGTGGGCCTCTGCGCATGTTCAAGAGAATAGGAAAGCCTACCTATTCCTATTACATGCGCACTAACACACACACAGACCCCCCCCCCCCAAAAAAAAAAAGAATAAGCAGCTTAGAAGAAGTCCAACATGCAAGCCATTCAGTGTTAAAACTGAAATATAAAATTTTAATTTAGTTTTGAAACTGAAATATAAAGTTTTAACCTCAATATGCACTTCTTCGGTGCAAAGAGGACTAAATTCATTTCAATATTAATATTAATAAAGAAAAAAAAATTTCATAGTGTGGTACGAACAAAGGCAAAAGAATATAAATAAGAATTTAGTACTAAAATTCGAAGACAAACATACAATGGAGACTGGCAACGATATCCATGGAATCCGTGTGGCTATTATGATTTTCTAAGCACAGTTTACATGCGGCACAAGGCCGAAAGTATAGGGCATCCAGTGAGGATCGAAGTCACTACTCAGTTGTAACAGATCTAACTAGCCATTAAGCCACGTCGAGGTGCCCAAATATTGATTTTCCAAACGTAGCTTACATGTGGCACAAGGCCGAAAGTATGTGGCACCCAGTGAGGATCGAACTCACTGCTCATTCGTAATTGTTCTAGCAAGACAAGCTTGCTAACCATTACATCGCCTCGAGGTGCCCCCCAAGCGTAGCTCAGATGTGGCATAAGCCCGAAAGTATGGGGTACCAAGTGAGGATCGAATTCACTACTCATTCGTAATTGTTCTAGCAAGACAAGTTTGCTAACCGTTACACCGCCTCAGGGTGCCCAAAGATTTTCTAACCGTAGCTTAGATGCGGCACAAGGCCGAATGTAGGGGACACCTAGTGAGGAACGAAATCACTATTCGTAGTCGTAATAGATTTAGCGCGACAATATTGCTAACCGTTACACCACGTCGAGGTGCCCTATCTGCGTGGCTATTTGGAAGAAACTAAAGCCAGAATTATGTACGCCCCAACCGTTACCTCGCAAATCGTATCGTTCATTTTGAATGAGTCAACGAGAAAAAAAATTCAATGAATTTATCCAAACTTTTTATCAAACTGCAACTCCAAAAATGTGATTTATGTACTTAAATGCACAAAATGCAAGAAGTCATATGTAGGCATCAGCCAACAACTGAACAACAGGTTCTCCCTGCACAAAAGCAACATAAAATTACCAGACAACAGAAACCTTTATGTATTGCAACACATCTTCAAATGTAACCAGGGTAAATTTAATATTATGCCAATATATCAAACAGACAATTATTCTTACCTACAAATACAAGAAAAAAAAACTTCATAAACAAATATAAAAGCAAGAACTAAATAGATCATAACGCCACACACAAAAGCACACAACATGCACACATAGTGACCAAATACAGTGATGAAATCATTCACATACATGCACGCACGCTCACATACGGATATCTGTGGAGCACGAATATATATATATATATATATATATATACATGTTCACAAAAGCAAGGAACTACTCACGGCCACGCACACAAAAGCCAACACAACTTAGGAAGTACGTGTGTATGTATGTAAGTATATACGTATATATGTGTGTATGTGTGTGCATGTGGATACTAGTTCTATGTAACTTGGGAAGTATGTGCGTGTACGAATGTGTGTGTATGTGTGTGTGTATGTATTGATTCTTTGTAGTGGGGCGATGTGTGTGTGGGGGGGGTGTATGTGTGTATGTGTACAAATGTATTTACTATTTCCTTGTAGTGAGACAGAGTGTATGTATGGAGTTGGGGATATACGCACGCATATATACACGCATGCTGACAGAAACACACGAAAATGGAAACAGATCTAAGAACACACAGGGTTCATTAAAACATTAAAAGATAAAATGCCGATAACTAATTCATCATTTCTCTTGGACCAACCTTAATTGTTTTATGACCCTTCGCGCAGAACTCTTCACTGCCAGTTCAAGAAAGACATTCGGATTACTAACACAAAAACAGAGAATGTTCCATATCGAGAATATTTAACATCGAAAGACATAAAGGAGAAAAAATTAATTATTTTTAGTAATATGTGAAAATCTCCGCCTTTTACCTGATGACGGGCGCGAGACCAGAAACCCGTGTAGTAAAATTATGGAAAATAAAACATAATATTTAAAAAAAAAAATCCACATTACAAAGAAAAACGTTTACGGCACCTCTCTTCTTTTTAATATACACACTTTTCTCTCGTTGGAACTACTATAACCTCTTCCTTTTATATATATATATATATATATATATATATATATATATATATATATATATATATATATATATGAATGTTTTTCGTATTTTTTCTTTATATATGATGTTTTTATATATGTTTTTCGTATTTTTTCTATATATGTATACATATATATATAAATATATATATATAGTTTTTTTTCTGTTTATATATATATATATATATATATATATATATATATATATATATATATTATGCAGGGAAAGAATATCCGACAGTGTCCATCTCGTTTTGGGGTGTTTCTGATTTCATAGTTTTTCTCCTCCTAAATTGGTGCACTATCAAGGCTATAGAGACCACTCTACTCTATTATTTACGGGATTTTATACTCAGACTGGTTGTTCTAGGAATGCTTAAGTGTTTGCCTTGTCTTCCTATTTACAAGATGTCAAATTCATTGCTGCACTTATCCGAGATCGGTTGAGAAACCAGACTAAAGAAGCGTGTCTGTCTTATGATTTTCAATATGGGGGGGGGGGAGTATTTAATAATTTTCCATCTCATAAAATTTTTGCTCCGTCAGAATTAAAGTGCCCACTCTGTTCAATTATTTACTGGAATTTGAATTGAAAGTTCCCATTGTACATTACTAATTGACAGTAGCTTGAGAAAATGCGTTCATGCCTTTCCCAAGGGTATTAGTGCGAAAGACAACACCATTTTAGAGGTTGATAAGCGTTTCTCAACTTGAATTCAAGGGTTCGGATTATGTTGGTATTTGATGAGTTGAGCCTAGTCTGAAGTAAGGGCGCGCGTTTTAAGCTCAAGGCGATCACTGAACTAAGTGTTCATTTGTTTAATTTGATATCCTCAACGTGTCAAGTTATTGAAGGTATTTCCTAAACTTGGCTATGTAAGGCTACCACTGCTGAGAAACATAGGGAGGGCCGTAGGCACTTGCGAACTAATATACGAAACGGGGGAAAAATGTACTATTTTTTCACCGCGTGGGGCCTTAATATCCGCTTTCACTTTCCCGCTAAATGTCGATTTTGGAACAGATATGACGTAATAGTTGCTTTTTCTTTTCTTAGCTGTTGTATTCTACACTTCCCTCTTGGCAATGAGCCTTCATTCGTTGGCCTATTGACTGAACGCGCTGCATTCTGTTGAAGGAAAGAAAGAAGACATTGCGGGCTTTTGTGGAGGGAAGATAAAAAAAACAATAAGTACAGTAGAAGAAGCAGGAAGAAAGCCCTGTAATAAAGTAAATATATCCAGTTGCTTTGCTCGGTATAAATATTAAGTGACAAAACATTATATATATATATATATATATATATATATATATATATATATATATATATATGTGTGTGTGTGTGTGTGTGTGTGTGTGTGTGTGTGTGTGTCAAAGAAAACATTTTTAAATGTTAATGGACAAAAAATGAAAGACAACACGAAGCAAGCTTCTTTACTTATCTACGTATTCGTCTGTGCACATACACACATACATACGTATATATATATATATATATATATATATATATATATATATATATATATATATATATATTTCTACAGAAGTAATTATTTTTTATTTATTAATACGACAGATTTCTATCACATTAAACTAAGATTCACTAAAAAAAAACAAAAACGAACGTACCATGATAAAAAAAATGCCCCAAACTTAAAAAAAACTTTTTTTTTAAGTCAAAATCTCTATGCTATCATTAGGATAAGTCCAAAGGATTTTTTTATTATTATTAAATTTTATTTTTTCATGCTTTTTAGAACGTTCAAAATTTTTTGGATAAAAATTGTTGTAGCATACCTCCGGGCGATAATGGGTGTGTTCCCGTTCACATAAATACAGTAGTAAATACTGTATGTTAGTCTGCAGTCGGAGATTCGTTTCCAGTTGTGCTGATCAAACTCCATGCAAAGAGGATTCCCAGACGAGGCCGAGTCGAAGAGCAAAGTCTCGTCTCAGGAAAACAGCTATCCGACCCCGTTTTATACGGCGTCTACGGGAAATTTTTGGCCTAACCTACGGGTTCGGAAACCCCACATCAATTTCTGCCTTGTGCCACTTCTGACCGCGTGGTGTACTTGGTAGATATCCTGCAGTTGGAGATTCATTGTGGAATTCACTTGATTCACTTCTATCAGTTGACTACTTCTTCTACGCGCCGCTGGCGAATCTTATATGTGTTGTTCTTGTCGTAAGTATTTTCGTTCATTATCAAGCTTCGTTTGATTATTCTATTCAGTAACCTTCTCTAGGTTACAACAAAAATCTTGTTTTTACTTGCGTGGGAACCAAAGATTAATATAGTGAAGTTTCGCCTCTTTCTTGAGGCAAAAATACATTGATTAGGAAGTGCTTTTGAAACTCAAATAATTATCGGATTTTAATGAAACTTTCAAGACATATTCACAAATGAATTAAATTATTTTAGAAATATTTCTTTTTTAGAAAGTTTTTACCCCTCGCACATTTAATTATATGAAATTTCGAGAAATTAAATTTTGTACAAATTAAAGTTTATATTAGTTATACATAGAACTCGTTGGATAATTTGAATCGTCCATTTTGTTTTCTGTAAAACCGGATCCTCAGTTACCAAAAATCTGCTCTAAATCATAAAATAAGAAAAAACGCATTATTTAATTAGAAAAGCTTTTAATTGCCTTTATAAATAAGCTATAGAATGAACATTAACGTCTTAAGAAAAAAAATCGACTAATGATTATTTGCAAGAACTGGTTTTATTTTTCGTCAATTTTAATTAGAATATTTTATAAAGTTTTTAATCCTTTAAATTTCTGTATTAATTTGTATCGATTAGGCAATATGATTATTAAGCAAAAATCATATTTACTAATCATAAATAGAAAATCTTACTACGATTCATTGATTTCAAAAAGAATTTTTTTAAATACATTTTATAATATTGGCGCCACGTTTGTACA
>OZ010592.1:91544078-91653015 GCA_963932145.1 Acanthosepion lycidas | reverse complement strand
ATTTTATTATCTTAATCAATTATGCTTTACATTACATATGTATTGATGTCGTAAATAATTACAAACATTAAACAGAAAATTTTCGACTATATTCAATTTTAAACACCGACAATTACCAGTTCCGAATCATCTCTCAAGTTTTCCTTTTCTTTCTCTTGTTTTTTTCCTCCCTGCTCTCTTTTCCCTAGGTACCTCCACTTTTTCGCGGGAAAACAGCATAGCGTAATAAACAAATGCCACAAACTTACCGAAAATAAATTTTTATCGTCAAAACGCTTATGTTATTATTAAAATGAAAGACCAAAGTGTATTTTAATTATTTTTTGATATTTTTTAATATTTTTTAACACGTTCGAAATTTTGGTTAAAATTTTCTTTTTTTTACGTCATCGCGGTGCTGTAAAAATAACATTGTTTTTTTTTGCGCTTTTTTCCCGTTGAAAACCCATTGATTTGGAAATTCTTGTAAAATTAAAGTAATTGTCCGATTTTAATGAAATTTTCAGGACTTATTTCACCAATGAATGTAATTATTTTTGAAATATTTCTTTTTAGTAAATTTTAGTAAAAAATATTTTTTTTTTTAATATGTTACACCCCACTTACTTATTTTCCCGAAATTTTTTTCAATTCTTTTTATTTCCTTACAATTTTTTTTTGTTTAAAGTAAGAGTCATTGGAGATGGTAAATCACCTACTTTTATTTTTCTAATTTGTTCCAACTTTTGTAAAATGAGCTTTGAATAGAAAAATAATGAATCCAATAAAACTATGATATTACTTAATTAGAAAAGCTTTTAATTGCTTTTGTAAATAAGTAATATTAAGGTCATTATTGCCTGAAGAAATAAATTTTTTCTGATGAATAATTAAATTTTACAAGAATTTTTTATTTGTTTTACATTTTGATTATAATAATTTATAATAGTTTAAAAATCGTGCAAAACTCTGTATTAGCTTATTTCCTTTTGATAATTAGTAATTAAGTAGAAACAAAATTTACGAGTTCAAAATTGCCAAGTTTAATAAATTTATTGATTCCACTTTTTTTTCAAATAATTTTTTATGTTGTATTTTTCTACTGAATACATTCCTTATTTCCATGTACGGTAGACTGAAATTGCCATTATTATAAAAAGAGTTTTGTCCCTTTATTCTAATAAATAGACATAACAGTAAAACTAAAAATAAAAGGGTTCACTCAGATTTCTAGTAATTTTCATTTATGGTCATCCGTCATAGCTGTCATCACTTGTCAATCGACACGTGGATCAAGTATCGGATCAAAATTACGGTACCAATCGTTAATAATTCGTTGTATATTTCTTTTTTATGCTATAATTAAGTAATATTTTTTTTAAATCAGATTAATTTAACATTAAATTTTCTAATTTTACTAAAATGACGTGTCAGAAATTTTTTTAAATATTTTTAAAATCGATAAATTTGTGTTTGTTTACAAATTTCTTAAAATTAAGAAAATGGCGGGTTTTTTGAAAATTTAAAAATTTAAAATTAAATTTGACATTCCAATGTATATAGTTTCTATCTGAAATATACCAGAATTGTTTACTTAATGGAAATAATAAATTTAATGATTCAACTTTCAAGTAAAGCTAAAATGAAATCTTCAAGCATGTTTTTTCATTTTAAAAAATGTATTTTAAACTTGGGTATCGAAATTTATGCCGAAAAAGTGGAGGTACCTACTTTTCCCTTTGGTCTCTTTTATTTGTCATTTTCCTCTGTTCCCCTATAAAGATACCCTGACTACTACACATCTAGCATCCGGTGTAAATAAGTCAACCTGTCTACTCTCTTCCACTACGCTTTGCTTTTCTATATATCTCTCTTTAGTTAGACATATCTCACTTTTCTTCCTTCCTTTCTCTTTCTTTCTTATTCCCTTCCCCCATTTTGAATCTACATATTTAAATATAATTTATGTTTAAATGATTAAATGGTAAAATGTTATATCCATTGATTGTTGAAACTGATTTTTGTCTGATGAGACGAAACCGAAGGATCGGTTTTGCGAAATAAAATATTACCATGGGTTTCTAAAGAAGGCTCCGCTTTCATAATTATCATTTGCTCTGTTCTTACATTGAGGTCTCTCTGGATCTATATCCTCTTTGTAATTATCCATACAGATTACCAAATAATATCTTCATATATATATATATATATATATATATATATATGTGTGTGTGTGTGTGTGTGTGTGTGTGTGTGCGTGTGCGCGTGTGTGTGTGTAAAAATATATAGAAAATAGGAAAGAACTGGTTAGGTAAATAATCCAAAGTTCTTTAGTATTTTTGCTATTATTTTTTAAAAACAGTGCTCGATACAAAAGTAGAGCATAAAAGTAGAGCATAATAGTAGAGCATATATATATATATATATATATATATATATATATATTGGACAATAAAAACTATTAAAAAATTAAAATCTTCAGACACACTTGATTGTATATTAATATTCTTTCGTTTTTATTATTATTTCATTTAGATTCCTCGACTAGTTTCGGCCAACATGGCCATCATCAGGAGAAAAATAATTTTCTGCTTGCTGGTAGCAGCGAACTACAGAAATGAATGTCTTGATGGAGAAAATGAACTTTTGTCTGTAGTTTTCATTTGTTTTTTTTTATTTCTTTTAATTTTTTAACATGAATTTAGGTCAGCTTTGTGTTGGTCAAACAGTCTCTTTTAAGTTGTTATTTAAGATTATATCTGAATGGATTCACGCACACACCGACACACACCGACACACACACACACACACACATACACACACACACACACACACACATATATATATATATATATATATATATATATATATATATATATATATATATATGCGTGTGTGTGTGTGTTTCAGAGGCACAAACTCCAATCGAGTTGAATATCAAGTCATACTCTTTCTGGACCAGTTGTGTCTTCGATCGCAAACAAAGAGCGCTTCACGCCAAATTGTCCACGTCTAAAATTTTCCGTATAGCACAACCAATCCAATCGAAGATAGATTTCTATTTCGGCTTTCTCATATATTTTCAGTAAATGCCATGCAACATTCGAATCTATTACTGGTTCGGTTTTACCAAATTTAGTCGATGCACAATTGTTTTTTTTTTTTTTTTTCTTTTTACATTTTTTTCATTTGCTCAATGAATTCCATGAACGAGACAAGCACTTGGAACTCAAATTGAGAAAAGTTTTTCTATTTTCTCTGACGGAAATTTCCTATATCCGCCGCATCCTAGAATGTGGCCTCTACCAAATGAATGTTGCAACGATGACTCCGGGATTTGATCACTGTTTCCAGGTAAAAAATTTGAAAAAAAATGTCGAGAAATAAGAGTCCAAATCTGTATACGTCACAGTTTGAAACATAAAACCTGAATGAGATTTCGGGAAAGTTAAATACTTCACAATATCACATGGCTAATAAATACAAAGCATTTACTAAAATATTCTTGTCTATTACGTCCAGTACATATAACGCTAATACTGAGAAAAATAATCAATGATTTAACCAGAATCTTTAAAAATTAATCTTGTACACATAATCCTTGTCATTATATATGTAACCACAAGAGAAAATGAAAGTTTTGAAGCATTTATTTAATAAATCCTAGCCGTTTTCAAGTATTTGTTGAATAAACCGTAACCGTTATATATGTAATCATTAGAGGGAATGAATGAATTGAAGTATTTGTTTAATAAATCCTATCTGTTATATATGTAATCATTAGAGGGAATGAAAGTGTTGACGTATTTGTTTAATAAATCCTATCCGTTATATATGCAATCATTAGAGGGAATGAAACTGTTGACGTATTTGTTTAATAAATCCTATCCGTTATATATGCAATCATTAGAGTGAATGAAAGTATTGACGTATTTGTTTAATAAATCCTATCCGTTATATATGTAATCATTAGAGGGAATGAAACTGTTGACGTATTTGTTTAATAAATCCTATCCATTATATATGTAATCATTAGAGAGAATGAAAGTGTTGACGTATTTGTTTAATAAATCCTATCCGTTATATATATAATTATTAGAGGGAATGAAAGTGTTGACGTATTTGTTTAATAAATCCTATCTGTTATATATGTAATCATTAGAGGGAATGAAAGTATTGACGTATTTGTTTAATAAATCCTATCCATTATATATGTAATCATTAGAGAGAATGAAAGTGTTGACGTATTTGTTTACTAAATACTATACTAGGAATTAATGTTTTGACGTATTTGTTTAATAAATCATTGCTGTTATATATATATATATATATATATATATATATATATATATATATATATATAAAATGTATGTATGCTTAAGAGGCAATCTATTTCAATTTAATACTGCTTTTATGTTTTTTGTGAGCAAAATATTTCACTTCGTCTCTGCTTCGTTTCGAGTCATATTTTATATCGATATTTATAAATCTCAGCATTGAGTGGCGAAGGGCATTATACGCTTGGAAAGTGTCTGCGAATGTAGGCTACTAAGTTACCCCCTTCCCCCAGTAAGTCTCCCACAATCTTTAGAAGATAATGTGTTGTATCCGCACATCTCTTTGGGAATTTTTTTTTTTTTTTTAACTAAAAGCCAATTTCAAAGGCCAGTTTTATGTCTACACCCCAAGGCAATACAACATGACTTTTTTTCCGATTATAAAACCGTTTCGTGTTGTTGTATAAAGATTTTAATGAATAATAGTTTATTTTCAATCACAAATCGGCTAATGTAGAAAACGGAGTGGCAAGCTTTTCAAAGTAAAATTATATATATATATATATATATATATATATATATATATATATATATATATATATATGGGTGGCAACTGGTCCTAGAGAATAACAACTCTGAATACAAAACCTGCGGAAGTTCGTTGTGTGGACCTTGTGGCACGTAGTGCACCAGGTCTCTGTATTTGGCCCTTCAAAAAGTGTGGATGGTTCTGCGCAAATCCGTCAGCATTATAATCAAATCTCATGTGCTGGTGTCGTGCTGTCGATTCCTAGGAACTGATCTGGTTGACCCTCATACGTCAAATTCAATATATATATATATATATATATATATATATATATATATATATATATATATATATATATATATACAAATGTAAAAGAATGAAGACTAAGATTTCTGCGTTCAAAATATTAATTTAAAACAGTGCTCAATACAAAAGTAGACCAATAAATATTTAGTTATTATGCAGTGTTACATTAGAACATGCACATCCCACTACAAAACTGTAGATCTTGTTTCAACGCTAAATGATGAAACGTTAAAAACATTTTTTAACGTTGAAACAAGATGTATAGTTATGTAGTGGATATGTACATGTTCTAATGTAACAGTGCATAATATATATATATATATATATATATATATATATAATGGACTCTCCCGTCGGTTTCGACGTATAAGGATCTGACAGCTTCGTTGATTCAGTTATGAAATTTTGTGTGATAATCTTAAGTAGCACTTAAGACCCGCTAGTGATTTACAAAGGAGGCCACATATGGATCAAGTGTGAGGATTGTGAGATGAGATCACTCTTTGATTGGCTGACCTTTTAGATCTTACTCTCGCTTCTTGAAAATGATTCAGACAAGTAGATTGAGAACTGTTGAGTCCACTAAAACACGTCGATCTCCAGTCTCCTCCATTCTAATATATATATTCGAGTGAAATCTAATTTCAAATTATCACGAATTATCACGGGAATCAATATAAAATTTGCAAAATAGAAAATGACAGCTTTGACGGACTTGCCTGGTTTCAATCCTTGTGCTCTTCTATAAACTTTTATTTAGTTCCAAGATTCTTAACGGGCCCTTGCTACCACACTGATCCGTATTAGTTGACCTAAAGTAAATGAATCTAATATGTAATGGATACTTCAGCTCTATAAACTATTTCAAGACTAAGCTTAGAAAATCTCATAAGTTAGAAAGCAGAAATTGTTTACTTCCGCGTAGAATTAGATATTTGCGAGCGACGTGTATTATTATCATTGTCCTGTATGAGACTTTGGATCTAGAGCCTCATTTTAAAATAAGAGTCCGATTAACATGTTGTAGCAAACTACATTTAACTCCTTCCAAAATATATCCATGTATTGTTAAGCTTAATCTAGAATAAACCGCGGAATATGATAGGATTAGCTTACTTCATACCTCTGGATATAAAATAGCCTCGTCTCAACTATACCGTCCAAGTTCACTTCACATCATCGGCAAATTTGCAGATTAACCCCCGGGAACCAAATGTAATGAAAATTTCCGTTCTGTTGTAAATTTTCATGGTTATTTAGAAAATAGCAATTAAACTTTGCGGAAGAAAACCGTTTAGGTGTCATTAGCAATATAAGTTCGGCCTCATTCGCGTCGCAGTTACAGCACGGCTGCCATTACTGGCTTTGTTTACATACGTTTGCCTCGAGTCGTAATGCTTCACTTGTCTTGTTTACTGTGCAATGCGCGAACTTTAATTGTAAAGTAATCAAGACGAATAAGAAGATAAGAATATCAGTAAAGAGGCCGTTAACTAAGTCAGCGTCCTCGCATTACCACTCGAAGAAAACGTATGTAAACAACGCCAGTAATGGTGGCCGGGCTAAATGCGAATAAGACCGATAACTCCTAAACGATTTTCTTCCGCAAACTGTTATTGTTATTTTTTAAATAAGCATGGAAATTTGCACCGGCATGGAAATTTGTTTCCTGGGGTTTAATCTGCAAATTTACCTACATCACCTTTTATTATTAACATCAGTAACTGTTTTTCATAACTAGATTGTTAAGTAATGGCTCTGGTTTAGAGAGTGGTAATAATAGTTTCCATGAACGTATTCAACAATTATCAGGTGGACATTTTTCTATGGAGGAACTAACTGCGTTCAGTTAATAAAAATTTTAAAGGAAAAGTAGACAGAATCCTCTATAGTTTGCATAATTGTCTATAATAAATTGTATCCTGTAGACTAAAAACAAAACACAATGGAAACTAGATTAGGGCAGGAAAATGACTGAAGCTGAGATGGTAATTTAGGACCAATAACTTTGGATATTCTTATGTGAATTTTCTCAAGAATCACTAAATATATAGCAGGATCACCAGACCAGACATGGCAGAAATATCGGAAGTATGAACGGATGGTAGACGTATAATTATGTAAGATAGATTCCGGAAGGAGAAATTTTCTAGTACAACACAGTGGACCAATAATTCTCTCACTCTATCTCTCTCACAGAAATTGTAAATAAAGTTTGCTCGGCATAGTTGTAATATAAACCACTAGTGGGCTCTCTGGGTGTTGAACAAACCCAAATGCGCCGAAAAAACTGGTGAGATTGGAAAAGAGTGGCTGGACATTATGGATTTAATAATTGTGACAACGACTGTAAGAAGCGCCCAATGTTGCTATATCAGCGGATAAAGAATATAAACCCCGAGCAGGACCAAAAGGTCTTCTTCCTCAATGGCGCCATAGTTGAGAATCAATGGTGAGATTACATTAGTAGAAATCGAGTTACAGCTATCATCATATATACCGAAAAATGTGCTTGCAACCCCGAAAATATGAATCAGTCAACCAACCTTTAAAACAAGTTCATATGCTCACTCTGTCACGATGGCTGCTAATACAATCCTTGACGGTTTTAGTGATTGTTTCGTCTATACAATTTTATATACAAGGTTTGGGTCAACTGGTGATACGGTTTTTACGTAATGGTGTCACACACTCGGCTGGCTTCCCCTTGATGATAACATCAGAAAGTCATCTTTCTAAATAAAAAAAAAGCCTCCCATACTGGGATCTGAAACCGGGTCTCGTGATCAGAAAGACAACGTCCTAACCACTGGACCATAAACCAACCAAAAAAAACTTCTAAACACAATTTACAGATGCCCTTCTAAACTACAAAACTAATGAGACACATTCAAGAATTCCTATGATCTTTTTAAAAAATTTTAATTTCAACTATTCCAAACTAATATTTTATAAAATAATTTCCAGTCGCTAAAACTTTACTTCACAATCAATAACATATTTATTGAAATATCACTTAACGCCATGTGACAACCTCCAAATCTACAATCACCCCTTACATAATCTAAACCACTCAAATCACCCACTCACCGGATAATAAACCTCAATCCATGTGCCATGCGTGAAACACGCATAGGCGATCATGTATCTTTCAATACATGACTGACGAGACAGATTTTTACCGCAGTAGGTTGCCATTTCTTTCTGTGATAGACCAGTTGCCATCCAAGGCTATAGAACCCGGTCTGTCCTGCTATTAAACCACAGCTGGGTGGAGAAGAAGAGGATTCATATCTTCCCAAGTGTATTAGCACGTAAATGAATGTAACTAGATTCGACTGGAATTCGAACTCGTCTCTCCGATTGCTTAATCCGAGCCGATATTCATATGCATACAAAATAGAGTTTAAAAAGAAAGCCGTCTACAAATCCTCCACAACAACAATAATAAGGGAAGACAACCAGCCAAAAGTGCGAGATTTAACCAGCAAACGCTTTTAGACACATTAATGAATCCGAAACTTTCTCACCCATCAGACAAAGCGAACTGAGGAATAAAAAAAAATACTACCTTGCTAGGTTAAAAACAATACAGACCTCCGTATCCTTTATCCTAAGGTCAAACGTCCACTAATTTTCTGGATCCCTTAATAAAATAAATAAATACATGGACAAATGGGCAAAATATTTTTTTTTAAGAAAAAAATGTCCATCGCCATTTTATTTATTTGTTGAGAAAGGACACGGGCGATTTTCTCTTTTTTTCACTCTTGCTTCTATTTTTTTTCATAATGATCAAATAATACACAATTAATATTATTATTAATTAGAATTTCTAGCATCTGCCAACTATACACCCACACACACACCCACACACACATCTATTTATATATATATACAGTGTAACACGGATATAAGAGAGTTGTCGGGACCGGAGAAGAAGTCACTTATATCCGGGTTTCTCTTATATACGGGTTTGGTCTATTTTTTTTACATTAACACAGGCTCTAATTTGTGACCAGAGAAAATCTCTCTTATATCAGGGGTTCTCTTATATCCAGGTCTCTTATATCCGGGTTACACTATATATATATATATATATATATATAGTGTTCTGGTCGCTTGACTATCGCGGGAGCGTGTAACTTAAATAGCGATACGAACTACTTTGCCTCTTTTGAGGTGTGACGTTGAAGTGTTTTCGCTCCGTTCTAATAAGCAAAACATTGAGCACTCTTGGTTACTGTTTAGATAGGCACCTGCCCTTTTTCTCCTCGAATTTTTGATTTTTCTTGTTAGTAATATTTTCTTTTTGCTTTCTATTTGACGCTTTCTGTGGGTTGTACCATATATATATATATATATATATATATATATATATATATATATATATGTGTGTGTGTGTGTAAGCCGAAATCTTAGATTGGATTAAAAAATATGGATCAATATTGTGATTTTCTTTCTTCGTTTAATGATAATGTTATTAAGCATATCAGACGTTATGAAAAGAATTTACATAAAATAAATAGACAACACTTGTCTATATTATTTAATGAAATATGTATGAATATATATATATATATATATAGTTACATATAACATACAATAAATGTCTTTTATGTCCAATCATGAGCCGTACTAAACTTTGTATGCTTGCTTTAATTTCGGGTGAAAATAAAGACAAAAATTTTCCAACATTTGGATATTTTTTTATTGAGCTGTTCCTTGATCTAAGTTTTCAACTCACATGAGCCATCATCAGAATGATTATATGGACATTTAAACAAAAATATTCACCATCAAAGATGATATTCTGTTATATTGACATTGAAGTTTGCTATACGACGATAACTGTCACGGAATAGCAGATGCAACTCGTAAATTCCTGATGCAGTTCTATGACGTCGTACCACGCGAGAGAACGAAATAATACCTACAGAAAAATATGTCTAGATGCATTGTAATATGTTGTGACTAGTTTGAAACGTAATTTTGTTCAGTGTGGGTTACGTATATATCATTGTGCATTTGGGCAGCAATCCCCTTTTTTTTGTTTCATTTATATTTAATTTTTCTATGTTCGTATAAGGGATTTCTTGAATTGTGCAAAATTGTCCAAATTTTCTGTATATAAGAGAGCTCTTGGCTATTCCTTTAAACAATACGAATGATAATATTTTTTAACTAAATTTATGGACTTATATGCATCTAGAGTTATAGAAATGTCTGATTTTCCAAACACGGTTAGCACATTGTGGCCGTGTTCAGAGTTGACGTTATTAAATGTTGTTTTTTGTCTTTTTTACTATCAGTGCTTCCATTATATTTAGTCCTTTTTACGTGTCTATCAGGCTATTAGAGAATGCTGCGAATGAAATTTGATAGGTTTCCTTGGTTGTTTAAATGAATCCTAATTGAGCTATGTTCAAAGTACCTTGTTAGTCGTCTTTAATGAAACTCACACACACACACACACACGCATATATATATATATATATATATATATATATATATATATATATATATATATATATATATATTATATATATGCACACACATACACACATATTTACACACACAGTATGGAGAAAACAAATATTCGTACGCGTACAGATTTGTAATTTATTGTATTTCTAACTAATGAATAAACTTACTATTTACATGATTCGGAGTATTGTCTCCATCTTTGTCGCCATATTACAACGTTTCGGCCGCTGTACGCTCCGGCCTTCTTCAGGTGGTTGGAATGTCAAACTGAACCCTTTAATTCACTCACTGGGGTAGACTGTTCTAGTTCCCCGTGCGATGTCTAATGGGTGTCAGTTATCAGTTATCTCCTGTTAATTCCCCTCTCCAAGTTCTCCACCGCCTTACCCAGGTATTGAATTCACACTCTTTTGGGTCCTGTCACCGGATCTAACTAACGCCTTTATCCGCTGTGCCATGTGTCCTTGAGGAAATAAAGGGTTCAGATCGATATTCCAACCACCTGAAGAAGGCCGGAGCGTACAATAGGCGAAACGTTGTAATAAATATAGCGACCAAGATGAGGACAATAGTCTGAATAATGTAAATAGTGTACATAATACCTCATCTCAGAAATATAGACAGATACTGAAAGTCCGAAACTTTGTAATAAATATGGCAAAAAAGATGAGGACAATAGTCCGAATAATGTAAATAGTGTACATAATACCTCATCTCAGAAATATAGACAGATAATGAATAAACATACTTTTCATATAATTACCTGTACACAGATGCATAATTAAATATGCATAGAAAACAGGAAACAATCTTAATTTAATAAAAATAAATCCCATTTATACATTTTAATTTAATCTATTTTAAAATATATATATATATATATAATCTTCAATTAATACTTTTTAGAATTCAAGATTTTCAACCGAAATCATTAAATTTCCTTTATATGCTGAGGAATTCATTCTATCATTTATTACTGATACGTTGCCAATATCTTTTGCAGAAAAAAAAAACATCCCCAAACCATTATGACGTCACCACCAAATTTCACTGTTGGAACTCTGCTTTGAAGTCATCGCCATCTTTCCTCTATACATGATTTCTAGAATTACGTCCGCAAAAAAACTCAATTTTGTTTTCGTCTGTCCATAATACTCTTTCCTAATACGATTTTCCTTATCCTTATGTTCACGAACGAGTTTTCACTTGGCATCTTTGTGTCATTGCAATAACAGTAGAGTTTTCCGAGGGGAGCGTGACTTTACATTGTTCCTGAATAGTATTTTGAAATAGTTTAACGTCACGACGAGTAACGCTTATTAGGAACGAATCCGCAGAAAAAGAATACAATTTATTTTATTTATTTATTGTCTTATTTTATTACCTATTTTAATTTGCACACCACATAAACTCACACACACACACACACACACACATATGTATATATATATATATATATATATATATATATACATATATATATATATATATATATATATATATATATATATATATATAATAGACTCTCCCGTCGGTTTCGACGTATGAGGATCTGACAGCTTAGTTGATTCAGTTATGAAATTTTGTGCGATAATCTTAAGTGGCATTTAAGACCCGCTAGCAAGAGTGAGAGTTGTGAGATGAGATCATCTGTTATATTGGCTGACCTTTTAGTTCTTGCTCTAGCTTCTTGAAGATGATTCATATATATATATATATATATATATATATATATATATATACTGCTGGTGTCTTATCAAGTGATAATCCTAACGGATGGAATCCTAACGGATGAAACGCGTTACAAAAACTTTTTTTTTACAGTTTGTCATACTCTTTTTGTTTTATATATAAAATTATACAAAATTATATATCGTTATATCACACACACACACACACACACACGCATACACGCACGCACACTCAGACCCACACACATACATATACATATATATACGAGTTTTTAATTTTTTTTCTGTGAGTCCCCGACTGCTGTCAAATTGATCAGGTTTCGATCCCGGCTTGAAGCAATCACATGACTAGCCACACTGGTGAGGTGTAATACAGGGAAAGCAGTCTGTCTGTGGGTAACAATCACCATGATATTACAATTTCACCTATCGGGTTTGTCTAACAAAAACCCGCTTGAAGATCCGACAGATGAAACTACAGTATCGTAGTGAGATAATGTCTCTTTAGGATAAAATTTCTTCATATTGCTCTAGAGTTTAGGTATTGAGCCATTTCTTAAATCTGTTAGAATTGGTCATTTTCGGTCATTTTCGGGATATGTCCTTTAATATTGATTTAAACGTGTGGGGATTTCATCACACGCACACACACACACACACACACACACACACACACACACACACATATATATATATATATATATATATATATATATATATATATATATATATATATATACGATTTTTTCTTTCTGATAAAATTTGTTTGAAGAGAAAGATTTTAGAAATTTCTACCGACGTTAAATACAGGCTGCACGGTGATTGAATGCAGAATGTTTCTTTATAAATAAATAAATAATATTATTAGTGACGTTTATAATTGCTATTTTATAGGTGGTCAAACATTTCCTAAAGTAGGAAGAAAACGTCAACAAACAACAGCGCAGTGGGCATCCAAGATTTATTGCTTTAACAGATTAATACATTCATTGTTGCCAAGTATGAGCCAACGGAATGGATACTCTGGCACCAATTAAAAATCTCTTTACTTAAGGTGAAGTAAGGAAAGCGTCACAAAATCGAGTCTTATTAAGTATAGAACTGCTAACAGATCACAGATTTCTCTGCCAATAAATGACCATTGAACTGGACTGTTGTATCAGTGGATGTAAGATTAAGTTAAGGTCGTTAGTTCAACCAAATATAATCCCTTGTCAGCTTATTTCATATTGCAACATTGGTCGAGGATATACCCGAGTCAATTACACCAATAGGTGCCAGGTTCATGCCCCGGTCCATACGCAATCACTGGTCGGTTTTATACCCGCGTGTCTATACGCAAACATTGATCAGGTTTACGCCTGAGCCTATGCACAAACATCGTTCGGATATGTGAGTGCATATAAAAGTTGTCCCACGACATTCGCGGGGTTTATGTTCCTAGAGATCCTGTGAATAGTGCAAAATCACGAATATTTGACGTGGTCCATATAAATGCCTCTGAGCATCAAAATATAATGTAAAATATAATTTCAAAAAATTAAGTAAGTATATGATAATTTAATATAAATAAAATAAAATGCACGGGTATACACCATGATATTGATTGATTGATTGATGTGTTTGATTGACTGGCTGATTGATTGATTGATTGACTGATTGATTGTTTGCTTGATTGATTGACTGATTGATTGACTGGCTGATTGTTTGATTGATTGACTGATTGATTGTTTGATTGACTGATTAACTGACTGAGTGATTGACTGATTTTTTGATTGACTGATTAATTGACTGAATGATTGATTGGTTTTTTTGATTGACTGATTGATTGACTGAATGATTGATTGGTTTCTTTGATTGACTGATTAATTGACTGAATGATTGATTGGTTTGTTTGATTGACTGATTTATTGATTGACTGATAAATTGATTAACTGATTTATTGATTGACTGACTGACTGGTTGATTGGTTTGTTTGTTTGATTGATTGATTAATTGATTTATTGATTGACTGACTAGTTGATTGGTTTGTTTAATTGATTGAATGGTTTGTTTGATTGACTGATTGATTGACTGACTGATTTATTGATTGACTGACTGAATGGTTGATTGGTTTGTTTGTTTGATTGATTGACTGACTGATTCATTGATTGATTGATAATGATGATGATGATGATAATGATGATAAAATACCTGTGCAGTACGATGTCGATATTGACTGCACGTGACTGAGTGGTTAGAATGTTCACATTCTGACCATGAGTCTCGGTTTCAAATCTCAACAAGGTCGATTTTTCAGGAAGGTGTCTTCTTGATGATATTGGACTGGAGAGGTCGATCCCAGCGTGCAGCCCCTTTGAAAAGTGCATATAAACCATACCATGGGTTGACCCAAGCCTTGTGAGCGGAACCCTTGGAGGCCGTCGATAGCTGTGCTAACACAAAGTTAAAAGTCGTCGTGTTTCTTTGTGGTTCCTATTTAAACTTCCAACTTAATCAAATATCCTCTCTTTGTTATTCGTTGCATTCGTAAAATGACAACTCAAGGTCGTCATTCATTCACAAAGAAATTCTCTAGCATTCACAGCTATTGCAAATGGCGAATATTACAAATCCGCCTGACCCTCTTTTCTTTGTTTTTAATGTTATTTTACGATTCATTCAGCGTTTGCTTAGTGTCTGAAAGGCATCTTTCGTTATTTCTCAGCTTCTTTCATATTTTTTTTTAATTTTTTGCGTGTTTGACACTATTTGTTATAAGAGGAAAAATCGATAAAATTTGAAAGGAGATAAGATGTGGTTTCTTATCAGCAGTAAACGTCTCGATTTATTTCACTTCCGTTGTTAATAACGTTCCATAAAAACAGAAAGAAAATAAATGAGAAATTACATTAAACAGAGGTATTGTCGGCTTCAGTTCAATCATTACGAAGGCGAACGATCCACTGAGAGGTTGCAGAAAATCCCGCTTATTCTTTTTGGTGAATAATAAATTAAAATAAATTAAATTTAAAATAACTAATTAAAAATATATCATAAGTATTTTTTTACTTTCTCCTATCTTTTAATGTTTTACTTTTCATTTCTTTTTTTTTTTTTTTTAATCTTCAAGGATCTTATATCGGTGAAAATATTAGCTCAACAGAATTAAAATGGTCCACTCGTCAAAAATAGGGAATATCTTTTCAAGGAATAAATTTTGTGGCTCAATATTCATTAGGTTTTTTCCCCCTATCCATGGCATTTTTCAGAGTAAAAAAATATTTTTCATCATTTCAGAAGCGTGGTTTCGTTCATAATATCAATGCCTGACTTTTTACGGAGTTATATACTCTTTATAGCTTGGTGTGGCGAAAAAAAAAAAAAAAACAGCAACCAGCGACTAAATTCAAGCTCTCCCAGCTGGTATACCAACCTCGAGTCGTTCCTTCTTGAGTTCTGTCTCAAAAATCGCACTAACAGACTTTTCCAGCCGCCAACTGTGACCGTCACTCAAAGAACCCCCCACTGGGAAATATTAGTTGCTTTTATATTTGTCCATATACCCATAATCCCTTGCGTCTTCATGCGATCCCATAATTCATTGCGTTCCTGTCCCATAATGCATTGCATCTTTATTGCATAAAAATGCAATGCAAGTCCCCCCCCCCATTCTTTTACGTTATCTGGCCGAGGACGGAATACGGCATAGCGGTAAGTGCTTTTTTCTCCCTCATTTCAACTGCAGTAGCTTTACATTCTAAGCAAATACAGGCTCTTTTTTGGCGGGGACAAGGCAAGTTGCAACCAGTTGGGCTCGTCCCAGGTTCTGTCTCAACACGTCTGCCACACTTGGATATTTATATATGAGGTTTGATCAAAAAATATCAAGACCGTATAAAAAGAAAATTACAACGCCTATCATTTCGGTCTTTAATCTCCCACGAAGAAGTCCCCTTCTGAAGCCACACATTTTATCCAGCGGCGTTTCTATTGAGAGAAACATTCCCGAAACTCTTTTTTTTAGGGATAAGGAGCAGCTACAGCGTCGCATCCTCTTGGATTTACTCGACGTCTTGTTCATTTCAAGATTGGGCAGGTTTTTATGAGAATTAAGCAGCTGACCATACAGCACGTCTGCCCTCTGCACGCTACCGATGTTTTCCAACGGAAAGGTAGATTCCAATACAGCGTCGTCGCAGAAGTTGCCAGAACGATATTATACAAAACATCACAGCGTCTTAGGGACTCCAGCTCCAGATTTGTCCTCAGCGTTTATTCTCGAAGTCTTTCCCATGATTGGGTGTGGCTGGCCTCAATGCAACGGAGGTTTAAATTCAGTGTTTAACTTCTCTTACAGGAGTGTATACCTACACTCAGAAAAAAAATAATTGAAATTTCTGGGACACATATGTGAAAAAAGGGGCTTGGTGAATCTAACACACACAGGGCATATTGAAGGCAAGAAAACCAGAAGAAATCTGCGAGTGACCTATTTGATGTGTTTGCGTGAATAGATGGCAAAACGTCAAAGGTTTCTTGGATTTACAAAGGTTTTGTAAGCTGAAGGCGCCCATCTCCTTAAAGCGACAGGGTACCCAAAATAATATAGAGAGCTGTAGATTTTAGTAGCATTTGAAGTAGAAAAATATCGATTTTAATTTCACAACGACAGCGGATTTATTTTTCAGTTATTAGTTCCTGTCTTGTAAAACTGTCTTTCTTACCGAAGTCATCTCAAAATGATGCCTAACAGAAGAAAAATAGATTAATACAGGGTGTTTCAGGGTGTTTTTTGTTAAAAAAAAAAAAAAAAAGCAGCGGCCTCTCAGATGGAAAGACCTCGAGAAGCGTGATGACTTTGATGAGAAAGAACAGTAGTTCTAACAGGATGCTACTCTTCCTCACACTGCTAATGTTACCATGGCATGGCTCCGTGAAAAGTTGGTGGGGTGTTATCTCATCAGCTGCAAAGCTGAATGGGCACTTCATTCAACTGACCTGACTCCGCCACCCAGATTTCTTCCAAGGACAGCATCTACCAGGGCAACCCTCCCACCAATGCTGTATTGAAGGCAACTAGCCATCACTGAAAAATCAATGTGCACCCGTTATTAACAACTTTACATTCAACAGTACCTTCAACTCAACGGCGGACATCTGGAGCATGTCACTCTAGGGCTCCTCTTGAGATTTTTGGTTCATATTTGAGACAAAATGGTTGCAGATCCGAAAATGTTATCCTTTTACCTTTCAATAAATGTAATTTCTCTTTCTCTATCATATTTGGTCCTTGATTTGTGCTCAATAATTTTGTTTCAATAATTCGGAAACACTCTGTATATATTTCGAATTTCAGTCGGGTTAGATCCACTTGTTCGGAAATCCTGGTGGTGTATCGCCTTGACGTGGTAGGATGGCTTGCGTGCTTCAAGGACCCCCAGAACTATGTGGACGGGGGCTTCGGCCCTTAGCAGGTCCAACCAAGCTCAGCAGGTCTGTGAGGTAGGAACCAGACGAAAGACACACCATGGGGTTAAGGGTTGCGCATTAGGCTAACAATTTATCCACTTAAAAACTAGCTTGTTACAGAAAACTCTTCAAACAACGACATGGCCGAGGAAGGGGAAGAAATGGAGCGTATGACGCGTGCTCGTGAAAATCTCCCAGGAAGGCAGCCGGTATGACATGGGCCGAGCTGAAGAGGATCACCCGGAACCGCGTCCGTTGGAGAGGTGTTGTTGCAACGCTAAGTTCCACAAGGTATTAAAATGCTTAATGAATAAATGACTTGTTCGGAAATACACTTGGGAAATGAAATCATCTCTTCACCACTCCCAGGTGCCTTTGCTCCTTCTAATATTAATGGAGGTTTCCTTCCTAATCTTTTACTTGAAGTAGTGTAGAATGTCAACATATTGATAATGTCAACATTTTCCCTTCGCGTGATAGGCTATATCCATTTTAGCGGTTGCCACTGTTGAAAGTCCTCAAGTGATGAGGTTTCTGTTATCTGGCATCGTTCTTTCTTTGTGATTCTATAGCGCCGATATCTTAGCTATGGGTTAAATATTAGGGGTAAAATGGACTCTTTAGCCTTGGTTGGCGACCAGTCTAGGAGAAGGATAAATCTGAATTCAAAAGCTGATGTGGGGCTTTTGGAGAAACCACATCACTTGAAGTCATTCAACAACACTAACAGCTAAAATGCATAACACATGCGACTCGAAGCTAATCAAGATGTTGACGTTTCACACTACTTCAGACAAAAGGTTAGGAAGGAAACCGTCGTATGACACTACAGACAATTTTTTTCACTCCCTTTACTCCCATTAAACGCAAAAATGTAAGAATAACAAAAATAATAATAATAGAAATAGAACAGAAAAACTAAATTAAAAATACACCAACTCTTCCTTCAGTCGGTCATATTCAATGAAACATGTTTGAAAGAAAGGTTGCTGCCCAATATATATATATATATATATATATATATATATATATATATATATATATATATATATATATATACGGTTCCTGTGATGAATTTCAACTTAGCATCAACCAACAGACTAGACAACTGGAAAGGATCACTATAAAAATATATTATTCAATGAAACATGTTTGAATGATATATATATATATATCTTTGGCGACTCCGACGGTGTGGCTTTCGGGCTAAGCCCGAGTGACTCAACATTTAAGCATTAAAGCAACAAAAATCGTTTTCATTCTTGAATTCAGCTGGATCGAAAATTAATTGTTTTAACTCCGTGCATCAAAGTATTGGTCGAAATACATTTCGTTGACATTATTCATAATCAAGAAGAAAGAAAAAAAATGAAGAAAGAAAATAAGTAGAAAAAAAAAAGAATGAAATACAATTAACGTAGCCAGTCTGGCTACGTAAATCTGAGCCCAATCTGAGCTAGATTTAATAGGCAATGTAATTTTGTTTAAATTAAAATATAAAAAAATAATATATATATATATATATATATATATATATATATATATATATATATATATATATATATATATCAGTGGCGACTCCGGCGGTGGCGCTTTCTGGCTAAGCCCTTTTGAGTCAACATTTAAGTGCATCCATTTCAAAGCAAAATAATCTTTCGTAGTGCGTCGTTTTCATTATTGACTTCAGCTGAATCCAAAATTAATTGTTTTAACTCAAAATATTGACCGAAATACATTTCATTGATATTGTTCATCATAAAAAAGAAAGAAAGAAAGAAAGAAAGGAAGAAAGAAAGAAAGAAAGAAATAAAATTAACGTGGCTAGTCTGATTGCGTAAATCTGAGCCTTATCAAAGCTGCAGATATACTTAGTAGGCAATCTATTTCTTGCGTCTAATAATTTAAAAAAAAATTCTCTAATGACTTGTATGCTCTGTTTTTCAAAGAACACATTTTTATTTCAACTTATTGTTTTCAAATATCAATTTTTAATAACTTATTGCGTACAGTATAAAGCATTTTAGCGGAATGTATCTTGTGAGAAAGAACAATTTAGATTTAGTTCGAGTTCAATTCGGCGAAAATCAAAGAAAGTAGCAGCCTTAACTCGTCGACTGGAGAGTTGGGATGAGGAATGTGACTGGGGCAGTGTTGATGAAATATATTAGTCAGCAGTACTGATCATAAACGTACAATAAATTAAACTAAAAAGACAGATACATAAACACACTAACGCAGAGACATATATATAAACACACAATCTGCCATCAGTGATTTGATAACCAGGCTATAAAAATATAATTAATGGAAAGTTAGCAATAAACACGTAAACATGACTTCATGAGACTAAATGTGTTGGTACGACTACATATGTACACGAGCAAGAAGTAGAGGTGCTAGAAATTTTAGAAATTTCTTTATCTAGCCGAAATCATTTAGAGTGTTTTCCTTTTCTTGCCATTATTTCTTTAAGTGGATATTTTACACTGATATTAGAAGATCTGACAGGAATTGTGTAATGTTATAAGAGGCAAGGCGCAAATTTACTGTACATGACCTTGTTATTAAGGCACTCCCTAGACATTCTAAAATTCGCAGCAACCCTCTGTCGTGCGCACCTTACTCTACTATGGGCAATGAGAATGTATAACTACTCTCTAAGCTTAACAAAAGTATCGTGATGAAATCGCTCATAAACGAAAATGACATATTCATCAATAATTAATCATAGGTAAGGACAGAAAGCTCATGAAGGATTGATATAAAGTTCATATATATATATATATATATATATATATATATATATATATATATATATATATATTATTATTATTATTATTAATATATATATATATATATTATTATTATTATTATTAATATATATATATATTATTATTATTATTATTATTATTAATATATATATATATATTATTATTATTATTAATATATATATATATATAATATATATATATATATATATATATATATATATATATATATATATATATATATTATGGTATAAAAAGCAAGAAATTTTATATTATAGTCCATGATAGATTTAAAATAAAAACAAATACACACACACCAGTCGACCGGTTTCGTCCCCTCTCATCAGAACTGTTAACGGGGAACACAAATTATGAAGAGAAAAAAAAAAGAAAATCTGTCATGGATGACGTGAATTAAATGGACAAGGAGAAGAAAAAATATAATTATAAAAATGATACCAACAAAGATGCTAGAAACGCAGCACAGCAAGTCCAAGCAAACAATCTCTTTGTTTACAAAGAGCAGGTCCCCTGGCCCTGATGTACAACGTCTCCATATATATAACTCCAGGGTAATTTCCCAGCATATTTAAAGTGATCTTCGCCCTCTCTAACCTTCTGGCTTTCTGTCCTGGAGTAACAAGATGCCTCACACGTTTCACGTACGATTTCATTTTCAAGTCTTTTTTCACTGCTCTTTGGATTGTCATAGCTGAAAATTCTCTTTAACGTACCAAACGTCTTATGAATTGAATTGGATCTTTTGTAATTGATCTTTTTAGCTCTAAGTTATCGACTGATAATCCATTTTCCTGTTGTAACTTCCTGATCCAGTTTTTCTCTCTACTGTTCCCTCTTTTTAAACTTAGTCACCGTTCTCTTGATGGTTCTTGAATGAACATTGAAGATGGAAGCCAGAGTATGAATGTTGGTACCATTGCTGAAAGCCTGAATGATCTTTTTCCTCTCACGATTGCTCAGTTGGGAAGACATAGTGGGGCTGACACGAAAAACTTTTAACCTATTCTCTTTCTAACTGAATAACTCAAAGGGTTTTTCAGTAATTCTTATGACAAATGGTGTCAAGGGAGCTAAACGTCTTATCTGAAAACCTGGAAAAAAGAAACTCAGTTAGTTTAATGTTTTTACATATTAAAAATTCTTTGGGATGGACAATTATGCTGTTACGCGATTTGGACAGTTTTGGTGTTACACCCGGTACACACACACACACACACACACACACACACACACACACACACACATATATATATATATATATATATATATATATATATATATATATATATATATATATATATATACTGAGTTGTAAAAGAATACAAAGTTTCGGCAAACCGGGCGTCATCTTAGAAACAGAAAAAAGAAATCCAAAAAGCTAATCAGCCCTTTTTCCACGGAAACATGTTCAGTCCGGATGTACATAACCGCCTTTCCTGCAATTGAATGTCATTTTGGTGGTATTTCATTGAGCTTAGGATTTCAGGGGTAACCAAAAGAACAACTGTTATTTTAAGGATAATATTTAATGTCAGACTCTCCCAGCAACGAACGTATCGATATGTCGCGACGACGCCTTTGCAAAAGCAACCAGACGGAAAGTTTCCGGTTCGCTTGAAAATATTATTTACGCTTGTAAATCGGAAATTTAATAAAATGGCCGAAAGCTTTCTTTCTCATTTCTTCCTCCTTTTGTACTTACATTTTTCTTTCTTCCTTTCTTTCTTTCTTTCTTTTTTTTTCTTTCTTTCTTTCTTCCTTTCTTTCTTCTTCTTCTGTCTTTCTTTTTTCTTTCTTTCTTCCTTTCTATCATTTTTTTTGCTTGCTTTCTTGCTTTCTTTCTTTCTTCTTCTTCTTCGCGTCCTTCTTCTTCTACTTCTTTCTTTCTTCTTCTTTTTCTTCTTCTTCGCTTTGTTCTTCCTCAATTTCTTTCTCTCTTTCTTTCTTCAACGTCTTTTATCCTATCCATTTAGGGCTTTTTCTTCCACTTCTTCGCCCTTATTCTTTATTCCCTCCTTCTCCTACTACATTTTTCCTCCTCCTTTCTATATTTCTTTCGTTCTTTTATTCCTATTTGATGTTTTCCTCCTTCCTCCTTCTCCTCCCTTATTCTTTATTCCCTCTTTTTCTTTTTCTTCTATTTCGTCAGTGTCATCATCATCATCATCTCTTTATTTTTCTTCTTTCTTCTTGGATTTTATTATCCTACTTCCCCTCCTTTTTACTCTTATTATTCACATTCTGCTCATTCTACAATATTTATTCTTATTCCTCATCCTCTCTTTCTTCCTTTTATATTTCTACTTTCTCTTCTTCTTCTCGATCTTTCTTTATTTTCTTTTTCTTTTCCTTCTTTTTATTTTATTTTCCCTCCGTATTGTCTTTTGATTCTTCTTCATTTTTATTCAACCTCCTCATTCTTCAATTTCCTCCGCCTCCTTCACTGTCTTCTTCCTCTTTCAATTTTTTTCTCTTTCTTCAACCTCTTCCTTCTCCTTCAAATTTCCCCTCCTCCTTCTTCAATCTCATCCGCCCTCTTCAATCTCCTCCTCCTCCACCACCTCCTCCTCCCAATCTCTTCCTCTTCAACTTTTTCCTCCTTCTTCAACGTTCTTCTCCTTCTTCAATCTCCTCCCTCTTCAATCTCATTCTCCTTCTTCAATCTCCTCCGCCTCCTTCAATCTCCTCCGCCTCCTTCTCTCCTCCGCCTCCTTCAATCTCTTCCTTCTTCTTCCATCTCTTGCTCTTTCTTCAACCTTTTCCTCCTCTTTCAACGTTATCCTCCTCCTCTCCTTCAATCTCCACCTCCTACTTCAATCTTAGGTTCCTTCAATCTCCTCCTCTTTCTTCAACCTCCTTCTTTTTCTTCAGCCTCCTCATCATCCTCCTTCAACCTCCTCTTCTTTCTTCCACCTCCCCCTCCTCTTTCAACCTCCTCCTCCTTCAATCTCCTTCTTCTTCTTCTTCTTCTTCTCTTTCTTCTTCTTTTTGTTTCTTCTTCATTGTTTTTCCTATACTCCTAATTTTTATTCTTATTATTCTACTTCTATTCTTTTTTCTTTCCTACTTAATTTTCTTTCCCTCTTTATTCTTTTTCCCTATCTTGATCTACTTCCTCTTTTTCTTCCTCATTCTATCCTTCACATTCTCCTCCACCTTCTTCTTCTTCTTCTTCTTCTTCTTTCGTTTACTTTCCCGACCACACCCTAACCTCTTGCTATCTAAACGAATGATATCTGATTGACGGTGGGGCCATATTTCTCGTCCAATCCACACGCCAGATTTGATCGGACGCTTTCCGCAAGAAAATTGCCTAACCAACTCTAGATTATGAGTTGCTAAATATTCTTGAAATTACATTCACAGTGAATTCATTATTCAGTGGCTAAAGAAGTTGCGTGCTTCCAAACCCCACAGTTGGTGAATGAATACAGGTAAATGGAAAAGTTTGCGAATGTTACGCGGCCGTACAACCCTTCCCCACAACATCATAAGTCTCTCCTTTCAGAATTTAGAGGATCATAGCTCTCCACAACTTCCTATCTCTTGTTGGTTTTAGCAGTCTTTCTTTTTGTTACCCATCCCATATTCTTTCTATTGTCCATTTACATAAATTCATTTTGTAGATGGCCAGCCAACACCCACTGTCCTTTTTTATCTTCCATGTGTCCTGTGAGTGTCAAATTCACTAAACCCTTTTCCTCATTTTATGTCCAAGAAATTACAACTGTCACTTTCTGATTTTAATTCTTATTATAAGGGCTCTTTTTAATTCAATTTTTATTAAGACTTCCTTAGTCCTGGGTATGACGATAAACTACATCCGGCAGCAAGACCTCTTCTCTGGTAGATTGGAAGTATTCAGGAGCGCTAAACTACTTCTTACCTGCTGTTGTTCCCAGGTTCACACTGACCCAGGGTAATAGCACCTGTTAGGCTCCCAGCTACGAGCACATAGTGAACCCCAAAACAAAACACTGTCAAAATATACAGTTTATAATAAAAATACCAGCAATACATTTTCATAGTAACATGGCCAAAGATCCAATTGATGTCAATGAAAACTGTTAGACAGAGAATGTGCAACGAGTTACTTTCTTGGAGGTTAGCATCAGCCATAGTAAATCAAGGTAAAAATTACTCTATTGGCGTTTAGCATCAGCCATACGGACAAACGTAAAAATTACTCTCTTGGAGTTTAGCATCAGCCATACTGAATCAAGGGAAAATTACTCTATTGGAGTTTAGCATCAGCCATACGGAAAAAAGTTAAAATGTACTCTCTTGGGGGTTAGCATCAGCCAAATTGAATGAAGGAAAATGTACTCTCTTGGAGGTTAGCATCAGCCATACTGAATCAAAGGAAAATGTACTCTATTGGAGGTTAGCATCAGCCATACTGAATAAAGATAAAAAGTAATCTCTTGGAAGTTATCACCAGCCATATTGAATCAAGCAAAAAGTACTCTCTTGGAGGTTAGCATCAGCCATACTGAATCAAGGTAAAAAGTACTCTCTTGGAGGTTACCATCAGTCATATTGAATGAAGTAAAAAGTACTCTGTTGTAGGTTAGCATCAACCATACTGAAGAAAGGTTAAACGTACTCTCTTGGAGGTTAGCATCAGCCATACTGAATAAAGTTTTAAAAAAGTACTCTCTCTGAGGTTAGCATTAGCCATAATGAAAAAAAGGTAAAAAAGTACTCTCTTAAAGGTTAATATCAACCATACTGAATCAAGGTTTTTAAAAAAGGCTTCTTTCAGACGATTAAAAGAGAGTTGTTTTCAATTTTGGAGGTTTTAGAATTAACAAGCCATTTCATGCCTCAGTTAACAACAGATCAAATGTCATTTTCGGGATCAGCTGTCAATTTGACTTTACTGAATCGATACACGAGGAGTTATGGATACAGATAATTCTAAACGCTTAAAGGAATAACAGATGAATTTATGTTCTGGTCCTTGCTAAATTTTGCTTCGTATTGTACGAATGCGATAGAAAAGATATAAATGAAAAGTGATGATGAATTCTCAAATCTTTTTAATCTTTAATCTACCTAAAACCAGTTCTTGGGAGCTTTTATTTGGTTTGTTTGGCTAAAGGCATATCAACTCCTTATGCATCATTTAAGGCTGAAATTTAATTTTCTTGGGTGCTTTTATTTGATTTGTTTGCCTAACGGTATATCTAATCCTTATGCGTCATTTAAGGCTGAAATTTAATTTTCTTGGGTGCTTTTATTTGATTTGTTTGACGAACGGTATATCTAATCCTTATGCGTCATTTAAGGCTGAAATTTAATTTTCTTGGGTGCTTTTATTTGATTTGTTTGCCTAACGGTATATCTAATCCTTATGCGTCATTTAAGGCTGAAATTTAATTTTCTTGGATGCTTTTATTTGATTTGTTTGCCTAACGGTATATCTAATCCTTATGCGTCATTTAAGGCTGAAATTTAATTTTGGGGGGAGCTTTGTTTTGGTTTGTTTGCCTAACGGCATATCAACTCCTTATGCGTCATTTAAGGCCGAAATTTAATTTTCTTGGGAGTATTGCTAATTTATTTTACACAAATGTATTGCTGATAATTTATGTACTCTGAAAATGTATTGCTGGCATTTTTATTATATTTTTTTATACTTTTATTGTGTTTTGATCCCATTCTGGGTGTTAACTATTTGCACATATCTGGGACCCTAATAGGTGCTACCGCCCCGGATAAGTGTGGATCTGGGAATAACAGCAATTAAGAGGTGATTACACGATTCTGAAAACCTCCCAATCAGAGGTCTTGCTGCCGGGTGTAGGTTATCGTCATACCCAGGACGGAGAAAGAGAAGTTCGAAAAATTTAACCCATACAACGATTCTAAACAAATTTTAAGTTCCACAATGATTTATTATCAGCGAGCATAATATAAGTGACGGAGACGAAAATTTGTGATGCCATACTCAGAATGAAGAGTGAAAGAAATCTTAGACTAGGTAGTAAAGTAGAGCAAGAAGAAAGAACTATCAATTGAAAGAAAGCGAAAAAAAAAATGCCTTGCGGAAACTAGCAAAGTATTAAGAGTGAGGAAAATGATGTTAAAAACAACGAAAAGAACGGTGAATTGCTATCAACTGTCCAAGGCATCTCAACCCGGGTGATATCGACCACCGGTGGGCGATTTCAACTGTTAGGCAGGCAATGAGCAGCTGAACAGAAGATGATGGAGGACTGGAAATTTTGTTGGGTGATATAGGATTTACAATATTTGAAAAAGGTATTTCAACATATTCTACCCGAAAAAAAAATTCAAAAAGATATTCATAGAATATATATATATATATATAAAATTTAAAAAAACAAGAGGCTAAATGTGAATCACATTTCTATATAAGATTGAATATTCCAACAAAAAACGAATATTTTTGAATTTTATATAGTTTTGAGAAGATTCATTAGCATTAAAACAGGTCTTCAGGAGAAATAATATTTTTTCCGGAAATAGATGACAGAAGAAAAGAAATTTCTGTGGCTCGTAATGAGGAAGGAGTGCTTGTAAAATCTGAGAGACAGAAAAAGAGGAGCGAAGTAAAGCAGCGCGTAACATGCTTGATAGGCTTGAGCAAGCGGATGGCGGAAAAGGGTTTGGGAGAAATAACAAACTTACTAAGAGCTACAAGGAATAGGAAGTTGTGGAGGGCCATGGCCGTCTACGTCCTGAATGAACACAGCACATAAAAGAAGGAAAAAGGGAAAAAGAAAAAATATTCGTTGTTTTATTTTTCTTTACTTGTTAGTAGCTAATTGGTTAAATTTATAATTATAAACAAAATTTAAACCATAAAACTAACCGTGACCATAAAACTAAATTAGTGTTGGAATATTAGTGTTTAAGCCTTTTTATTATATATATATATATATATATATATATATATATATATATATATATATATATATAATTATAAATATATATATAAATTACATATGTATAATATAACTATAAATAAATATATATATAAATTATAAATATATATATATATATAAATTATATATATAATATAATTATATATATATATATATATTTGCCTTCGTTTCTATTTGATATAGTGAGGTGCTTAATGATGTATTTCATTCTATTTGCAGTAGTTTTCGAACCCAGGAAAACAGCTGATAAATTCAGTCCCTCGGGACGCTCTCCTTGGTCTTACCCTCATCTGATTTTTATTAACGATCTGCCTTAGAACATTCTCAGATCATAAATTAACATCTACAGAGCTAAAACCATGATTTGTGAATACACATCCAAAAATCGAAATGACCGGAGGTCCTTGCAACTGATCTTTCTTATGACCGTTCAATAAGGAAAAACGGATTGCAAACAAGTATCGTTTTCACACCAGTGTGCAGACCCTGAATATTTTCCAGTCACGATGAGCAGTTCCACTCTAAATGGCGCTCCATGATTCGCGTGTTCATTGAATCTCAAGTTTACTCCAGACATCAAATAAAACACATATAAATGACTAGGTTTCTTTCCGTAATTTTTTTTTTTTTTTTTTTTTCGTTTTGTACTTTTGGGGTTAGTGTCGATTTCTTGAAAGTGGGAGCCTTATCTTCATTTCTTTGTGCATATCTAGTGAGTTTCTGCGCTATTGTATGCATATATGGACATGCATATGACTAGGTTTCTTTCCGTGCTTTTTTAGTTTTGTATGTCTGGAGTCAATGGCGATTTCTTGAAAGTGAGAGCTTTAGATAAACAGGGAAAATATGGCGGTGAATATAAACCAGTCGGCAATCATCAAACGGACAGATGGGTTTAATATCAATTACGATTTCACTTCATTATCTGTCGGCTTTTTTTTTTCTGTCCGTCTTCCTTTTTTGTCTGTCCGTTCGTCAATCTGTTCTTCGTCTGAAACAGTAACCTGTGTTCTATTCAAATGTAATTTGTCAAGGCTCAAGTTCAAAATTATATTTTCTAGGAAACCTTACCTACTTCTCTGTATACTTGTAAAATCTATCTATCTATCTATCTATCTATCTCTCTTTAGCTCTCTATCTTTCTTTTTCTCTATCTGCGAAAGAACAGGATTTAATAGTTCTTGGTATTTCTCCAAGAAGTACCTATCTTCTGGTATTCTTTATCTTTACAAAAATGGAGTATCGTTGACATATCCGGGATGTAGGTGCTTAATATTTACCTTCCAGCAATGACAAAATCCAAAATTGTTTACGCGGTCTCATGAGGAAAGACTTGTTCTCTAATCTGCAGCTTTTTCCTCACAGAGCTTTCGTTGCAATATCGCTTTTTTCCATAACAAATATTTAGATGACACCATTCTTTAGTTCCACCAACTGAAACTTTTGCTGCTATTACTCAGAAATAATGTAAGAAAGTTTTCCTCAGACAGAATTTTTAGGAGATTGTGTGTCGGTTATTTAAAGCAGATAAATATTTTGGATTGGTTTCGTTTTGTTTGGTTTGTTTTACGGCATATCAAACTCAATGGGTTATTTAATGACGACAAGATTTTTATTGTTGGTAATATTTTTATCTCTCTCTCTCTCTCTCTCTCTCTCTCTCTCTATATATATATATATATATATATATATATATATATATATATATATTTATCTATTTCATTATATATTGGTTTATTTTGTTTACGGCATATCAATCTCAATGCGTTATTTAATGCCGTCAAGATTTTTATTGTTGGTAATATTTTTTTATCTATCTATCTATCTATCTATCTATCTATCTATCTATCTATCTATCTATCTATCTCAGTATATATCGGTTTGCTTTCTTTTGTTTTACAGCATATCAATCTCAATGGGTCATTTAATGCCGACAATACAAAAATGTATTGCTGTCAATATTTTTTCCAAAAATGTATTGCTGGTAATATTTTTTTTCTTTAAAAATGCATTGCTGGTAATAATCTTTTACAAAAATGTATTGCTCGCATTAAAACTTATTTTTACACTTTCAGAATGTTTTGACCCCATTTTGGGGGTTACCTATTTGCCCATATTTGGGACCCTAACAGGTGCTACTAATAGACCTGGGAACACTAGCAATTAAGGGATGGTTCTAATCCGATCAAAACCTCCTGATCAGAGGCCTTGCCGTTGGATGTTGTTTATCGTCTTACCCAAGACACGGATGTAGTTTATCGTCTTATCCAGAGGGTTATTTTGGATTTTTTAAGAATAATTGCTTTTTTACGGCTTATCAACCCTCTGTGTGTTATTTAAAGCAGAAATACATTTTGGGTTATAAGAATAATTCTTTCTTTGGGAGTTTATGTTCGATTAACCATTTTTTTGCGAATAAGGATGATTTTTCCAAATCCTACTATTTAACTCGTAGCTAGGGGAGGAATAGATTCATACTTTTCTCATGGGTATTTACGCGTAAATGACTTCAATGAACCCGGCTGAATGTCGATTTCTTATTCCAAGCGCCTGTCCGTTACATCAGCAGCACATCCACGCATTTTTCCAAAGACTTGCTGCTTTGTGGAACAGGTTCCTACGTGGCTGCTTCCCTAAACACTACAGTCAGGGACTAAACGTTATTTATCTTCATCCCTATAAACTTCAATTTCCACCACCTCTTCTCAGACTCATATCAGATTTCATTCATCGTGACTATTTGGGGCGCTTCAACGTGGTGTAATAGTTAGTAAGCTTACCTCGCTAGATGAATTAGTAGTGAGGTCGATCCTTACTAGGCACCGCAAAACTTTCGGCCTCGTGCCACTTTTAAACTACGCTTAGAAGATCATTTTTGGCAGTTAAACGTGGTGTAATGGTTAACAAGCTTGCCTCGTTAGATCAATTGAAATGTAAGTTCGATTCTCACTGGTTGACAGCAAATTTTCGGCTTTGTGCCAAATCTAGGCTACGCTTAGAAAATCACAATAACCCTCTACATTGTGGGAATCTCATGCCTTATATTGGGTCAATTTTCTTTCGATTTGATTAATGGGCGCATTTCAACGTTCCTTTTATGGTATGCATCTTTGTATCGATGTAAGTCCAGGTGAAACACTGTATATTATTTCCCGTGACCCGTAGGGTCGTATGAGCAACATGTATACTGCAGTCGCGGTAGAAGTGGTGTTTCTTGGGCAAGAGAGCCTAATGGAGCCCAACCTTCTCCAGGCGAGTTTTGAATTCAGATTTTTTCCTTCTCCTAGACCGGTTGCCACCTGTCCTGCTATTTACCCACAGCTGGGAATTGGGGGAGAAAAAGCGGTTTCATACCTTTCCCAAGGCTATTAGCACGTAATTGAATGTAATCAGTCCGATTTCTCAATCCGAGTCGCTATACATTACTCCAAGGTGCCGCTACATATATATATATATATATATATATATATATATATATATATATATATATATATATATATATATATATATATATATATATATATATATATATATATATATATATATATATATATATATATATATAAAGATTCATCCACCCGGCCGGCCTATAAGTTCTGGTATAGGAACCCTGACACAAAATACAAGTATTTAAGTAAATGCTCTGTTTTATAATAAACAATATTAGTAGCATTTACTGGCCTCAATATCCGAGAAATTATCATAGAAAACATTCGTCCTCCGACAGGAATCGAACCTGTATCCTATACGGAACCCTCATATAGCCTGACGTGCCTTACTAACCGGACGCTCCTCTGTGGCCGAAACGGTTAACGCACATCAGGCTATTTGACGGTTCCGTATAGGATACAGGTTCGATTCCTGTCGAAGGACGAATATTTTCTATGAAAATTTCTCGGATATTCAGGCCGATAAATACTGTTTATTATAAACAGAGCATTTACTTAAATAGTTGTATCTCTAAAAAGAATGTATAAACATAAAACTGTATATATATATATATATATGTATCACTCAGTAGAAGTGTTTCTTGAGCAAGATAGCTTGTCGGAGACCAACCTTCTCCAGGCCGGCTTTGAATTCAAAGTTTTCCTTCTCCTAGATCAGTTGCCACCCAAGGCTATAGAGCCGAGTCTGTTCTGCTATTTACCTGTAGTATATCTATTAACATTAAAAAACGTCGTGCTTTGTTTTCCTTTTTTTATTTATTTTATTTTTTTCTAACAAGAGAAAAGGTTAAGGAGAGTTTAGAATTTGAGGTCTGTTCTGTTGTTATCTACCCCAAAGCTAACCACACCACAACAGCAAAAGCACTTCGACAGAATTATCAATATTCCGTTTTCTTTTTCCGTTTTTTTGTTTTTTTCTAATTCTTTTTATTTTGGTTGTCGAGTCCATATACATCAAGTTTGTTTGATTGTTCAATTTATCATCGCTTACAGGTCTTAAAAATAACTTGCCAAGATTACTTACATGCTACAAAATTGAATCGAAAATAGACGCAATTCAAAACCTAACACTTGAAATAGTAACGCAGCCGAACATCTTTCCCTAACCTTTTCGGCAAAAATCGGAGATTGTTTTTATTTGTTTTTGTTTTTGTTTTTTTTTTTGCTTTTTTTTAATTACAAAATTAGCTAAAACTATTCAAACTTTATAAAAAGACGGCTATGTTTAAGCCTCCATACCTCACCGAAGAGTTTTATTTTATTTTATTTATTTATTTTTTTTTACTGATAGATCAACTAATAGAAGGCTCAAGAAGCATTCCATGTAGATGATTACTCAGTCCAATTGTTAGAGAGAAGGAAGAGAAAATTAAGAGCATATTATGAGAACGAATAGGAAATCGTTTAACCCTGGGTTTAAAAAGACCAAGATTGTTGTTTTCAGAGAGTCACTCTCTCAGGAGTTTTGTTTCCGAAAGTAACAACTCATGGAAGAAGCTGAGTGGAACTTCTTTTTTGTTTCATCTATGGAACACGTAATGGCGATGATTTGCCATCGTGAACACGGCTTGACAGGTCCTTACTGGGGAGGTCTAAGCTGGTGATACTAAGACATATATAACTCGTCCAAACATCTGCCATAGTTAAAGCGATATAGTAGTTAAAGGCTGGCGATATTTCGTTTGTGGGACAAGGGTTGTAGGGTGAAGAATAATTTATCGCTCACAAGCCTGATGTTTCAGTTGCGGCGAACAAGCTATTCCAACGGAGTAAGCCCGAATTGTGTATTTGGGCTTAAACAAATCATTGTAAATACATAGGATGGCTCGCCGTGGGGTCAGGGTTACCATGCTCGTCTGGCAGTCTCCTGTTATGAGTTCGATCCTCGCTATATGCTCCATATTCATGGCCTTGTACCAGACTAATCTAAGCTTGGTACAAGTATCTCAATGTGTAGCAAGGAATTAACTATTGCTCCACAGACTACTGTAGTCGGTTCGATTTCCCCTTGCAGGTTTATCTATCTCTCTCTCTCTCTCTCTATTATATATATATATACACACGTTTTTTTTTTTTGTATATGTGTGTGTAACAATTGAGGGGCAGTGTATAAAATAACGATGACCCATCCGGTGCTGTGCTAACTTTGTCCCGCTGACGTGTCCTGATGTCAATATCGAAGAGCGTTCGTAGATATAAAACGCCACATATATCTGCAAGAATGCTTCCTTCATTTTTAGAAATTCATTTTAAACTTTAAAAATTATAATTTAAAAAAAGTGGACGGAAAACAGTTCTTGTAATAATTCATTAGTCATTTATTTTTATTCACACTACAACCCTCATTTATTATTATTTATGTGAGTAATTAAAAGCTTATACAATTAAATAATTAAATAGTTTTAATGCAGTTTTTATATTACGATTCAGCGCATATATTGCGGAATTTGGTAATAGCTTGAGTAAGAAAATAAATTAAAAAATATATCTGATGATACATTGGTCGTGAAATAAGCAGAGATTGAATCTACGGACTGTCAAGGTTTACTCAGACCTTCCAAAGTGTATACAAAAAATATTGTGCTTTGGAAACTTTTACAATCATCAAACGGACAGATTTGTTTAATATCAATTACGATTTCACTTCATTATCTGTCGGTTTTTTTTCTGTCCGTCTTCCTTTTCTTGTCTGTCCGTTCGTCAATCAATTCTTCGTCTGAAACAGTAACCCGTGTTCTATTCAAATGTAATTTGTCAGGGCTCAAGTTCAAAATTATATTTTCTAGGAAGCCTTACCTACTTCTCTGTATACTTGTAAAATCTATCTATCTATCTATCTATCTATCTATCTATCTATCTATCTATCTATCTGTATCTCTCTCTAAGCGAATTAACTGGATTTCTATTTACAGTATCACAAAATGCAAACAAGCGCCATTTCCTCACCACCATCCGCCCCCGAATTCCCTCAAGTCACGATGAATGGTTAAGTTTTCAATGACGCTCAGACGTTCAATGGGACTTATGTTCACTCCAGATCTAAAATAAAAATCATATAACCAATCTATCGAAAAAGAAAGTGGAAAATGTTCAGTCTCTCTAGATGTGGCTCTTTCTGCTATGTTTTAAATTTACAAAGTTTTGATTAGACCAATTTCTCAAGGCTCAAGTTAAGAATTAGATTTTTAAGAAAGCCCTACCTACTTCTCCGTGTACTTGTAAAATACCCCTCTCTCACTTTCCCTCTCTCCCTCTCTCTCTCTCTTCCTCTCTCTCTCTCTCTCTCTCTCTCTCTGTCACTGCGAAATAACAGGATTGTTACTTTCAATACCTCTAAAATCAAATAGGTATAGTTTCCTTACCACCGTTCACACCCCGAATTCACTCCTGTCATGAGGAACAGTTCGACTCACGGTGAGGTTTCATGTTTTGAACGTCTGTTTGTCCTCCACTGCAGAAGATACTGGGAAAATGGCCAGTTACTTGTATAGCCCCAAGTACCTGTTTAATATTGTTTTCTCACAGATTAAAACAAGACTTCAGGCAACAAAGATATCGTTATATATAAGGATACTGAGAATTTGGGGGGCAGACCGTGGTCGTTTTAAGGAAAAAAATTTTAAAAATGGGGGACTTATATTAAGAATCAGAAAGAGTGTTGAAATTTCTAAGACACAGAATGAAGATAATTTGTCTGCATGGTGAGGCCAATATATTATTTTCTCGCAGGCATCGCCCGAAGTGAATTCCCAAAAGCAATAATTTTCAATGGGGGCTGAAACTCACCTTCCGTTAAGCCAAGTCTTCACCTTACCCAAAAAGTCTGACCCTTTATTTCACGATATAATACGATAAATATATTTGTAAGGGCTTTTTGTTTTTTGTTTTTATTAGGTTGAGCCGTAAATAATTTTTTTTTTATCAACGATCAACTTGTGGAACCCATAACTAAAACTTGCTGACTTTTTTTAATCATTTAACACCAAATATGGCAAGAAAGCCACCAAGACAGAAGTATAAAAGAATTCTTGCCATATATGGTCTGGTTCCCCCGCTGTTCATCTCGAGGTCCTCGACAAAATCCAGAGACGGATATGCAATGTCATAGGTCCTGACCTGGCATCTCGTCGACAGTTATTTTCTCACAGACGTGCCGTGGCTTTCCTCTGTTTTTTCTATAAATATTTTCATGGCAACGGCCCTGACTATCTACTTTCAATGGTGCACCAACTGCCTGAATTTAAACGTGCTACTAGGATGGCATCTCGGTCCACCCTTTCACTGTCAAAACAAATAGAACCGCCTCTTCTACTTCTTCTCTCGCACTTCGCGACAGTGAAACTCCCTTCCTCTTACTTGCTTTCCTGATAGTTATAAGCTTCAAATATTCAAATGTAATGTCAATCGACATCTTCTGATGCCTTAATCCCGATCGCCGTTTTTTCCTTTTCTCAAACAACCCTACTTACTTTTGCTCCCACTCTCCGAAACTTTGTGTGTTAGTGGCACTCCGGCCTTGCTTGAGGTGAAACGATTTAAAAAAAAGAGAAACATTATTAAGGAAAGAGAACAAAAAAGACGAGGAATTAAGAAGACAGAAGGTAACAATTGACGTTGCATTTAGATTTTTGAAGACCAAAATTAATGAGGAAAGAGGGCTTAGAAAATTTGACACTCACTGGATATATGAAAGCCAAGAGGGACATAGGAAATCAGCGTTTAATCTACCTAATGAGCGTGTGTAAATAGTTGGTTTAACAGGAATTAGGAGAGATATCAAAAAGATAAACTTTACTAAGAGCTACAAAGGATAGGAAATTGTGGAGAGCCATGAGTGTCAACGTCCTGAAGGTACACAGGAATAAGGATTTAATAATATATAATGCTATTTTTAATGTCATAAGTAAACTCCTATCACTCCTTTTGGGCATGAGATTGATTTATACTTTTATTAAGTAATAAAATAGATCCCCCAGAAAACTACATATTAATGTAAACTGAGCCTAAAGTGGGGGACCGGTTTTCTTTTGTCATTAAATAATCAGCTGGTCCCCGATTAATAATAATATCACCATTAGAAAAATATTTAAATACATGTGAAAACGTTTTACTAATAGTAAGGACTTAACAACATAAGACGTCATTCTGAGTAGCATGTGTAAACTAGTGCGAATATAATATTCGACTGGACATAAAGTGAGGTATCAGTTTTATCATGAAACTGGTAATCATCCAATAAACCAGGATTATTATATCAAACCATATAATAGTTTTCAGTATGTATTTATATATTTCCTGTTCCATCTATAGTGGAATGTGGGGAGGAGGGTTAATCAACTAAATCCGTAAATTTATGAGTAATTACTTCCCTTGGTCGTTTTAATAATCTATAAAAATAAAATATCTATCCGCATTTAGACAAAATTAGTTCCCGAGCAAAATTAATTAGTTTCTTTGCCCCTAGATTGCAACCTTATTTGTCCAAGCTTTACATATGAGGCACTCAGTAATCGTCTTTCTTTAAGTTGGTCTTGAAATAGGCTTTGTTGTAGCTGTCTTTGTCGTTATGTTGCTAAGCTTTTTCCTCGGAAAGATATTTTCATTTCACTTATATTAAACGCATAAACAATTTTAACAAAAAGATATTGAGCAAAAAGTGATTTATGTAATACCAGGCCTATCAATGAACCATAGAAACGATTACTTCCAAACAAATATATCACGGGTGTTTTATTAACGTTGTCACAGTCACTACATACTTTATCTGAATATGTGAATTATGATATCCTAGATTCAACTCACTTTTATACTTTAAGTATATAATTCAACAACTATTAAGTAATAAATTTAGTATCGACATTGTAGGTGCAATTATATATCCCCGTAGTTTTGTAGTTTTGCTTTGGTATCCAAGATTCAACACAAACTTGCTCTATAAATATTGAATGATATTTAAATAATTCTAGATGTTTTACATCGTTTTGTGCATTTAAGAAAATTATGTACAGTGAAGATCATAAAATGGAAAATTCCCTTGAAGAAAGGAGGAGATTAGAACAAGAAGAAAAAGTCAGCAATTACGTTTATCTTAGGATCAGATCCAGGAAGAACGGGAGATTAATAGACAAAGATATTGACAAGCATCACACGAATGCCATGAAGCAATATGAGCACAAGCCAGGAGACGCAAAGTTCAGAGGTGAACTAATGAGACAGAAGAAGAGCTTAATATAAGGGGAGAAAAAGAGAGAGATAGAAAAAGAAAGAAAGAGAGCAAAAGAGAGAGAGCAGTGCAAAGAAAACATTAAAAGCAACAGAGGAAGAAGTTATGTCAAGAAGAGTTGCTATGAGAGAACGTGTAGCTGAAAGGATTCAAAACGAAACAGAGATAGAATCTAATGCAAGAAGAGAAGATATGAGGATAGCATTGGAAGAATGTCTTTGAGAAGAAACAAAAGAGTAATGTAATAGATGAAGGAATGAGAATATTGGCGTGCTGTGTGAAATGCAAGAAATGCACAAAACAGAGTTCAGAGAGTAAATAATCTTCTGTTTACTGAAGTCAGTTATCAACGACATAGCTATGGCGGATAAAAATAAGCCATCATTTTTTATGGCATGGGTCCACTAGTTATATAATAATGAGGCTATTTCTTAAGATAAACTTTAACCTGGTTTATTTATGAACTTATCAATTATTCTGTCAGATGAGTGAAGAAACCAGCCAAGAATTTATTTCCAAATCATTGTAACAATATAATTTTGTTGGTAGATATCTATATGATTATGTCACTATAATGTATAAAAATACATGGAATGCCTGACCGTCATTACAATGGCTAGAGAAACTCTTCTAGCTTTTGAGATTCATCTCATCTAGGTCAATTATCAACAACACTCGCGACCAAGAACGTTGGTTTTCTGAAATTGTGACCCGGGTTCTAATCTGATCCCCATATTAACTTTATTTGTATTTGCGATAGAAATAATGTGTAAAAAGGATTAGAAAGAAGTAAATCTATACTTTTTCAAGTTTTATTGAAATTTTATTTAAGTTTACATATGTCCGCCATCATTAGCAATACAATTTTGCAGTTCACTGAAAAACATTTCCCAACTGATTTACAGCAATGCCTGAAATCACATTAGTTATTTTAGCTATACTTAAAACTAGTTACATTAAACTTTATAACATTTGTTACAGATTATTGCTCTCGCAAATACAAAGTTATAATTTTTTTTTAAGTGCACACGAACTTTATGGACATACCTGTATAATAATTAGAAAATATTTTATGTCTTACATGTGTAATCATAATAATAATGACTTAAAAAAATATGACACGATTTTTGACAGCATGGCTAAATTCGTATAAGTAGCACATTCTATTTGTACATAAAGTGGGGGGGTCACTTTTCTGTAGACGTTCTGTAATCAACTAATACCCCCCCCCCAGAATTATTACATATTTATGTAACAACTAAAAGCTCGCGTGTGTAATCCTTCTATTAATAGTAAGAATATAACAGAATATAACGCCATTTTTTATTTGCCTGGTTAAAATTGTGTAGAGAGAATTTGTTAAGCTTCGTAAATAACCGGCTTAATATCATGTTAAGATCATTCACGCATATGGCAACTCACGGACGATTAACAGTAAGTGAGTCATTGATTCGTGAACATTATATTTCATAGGAAGTTGCTTACGTCTGCTAATAACGTTTACATACAAGTAGAAATCCGGAGTGAATTGGTCAAGGCACCATCGAACCGGTCTGAAGTGGGTTTGTATATTCCCCACCAATCTCCAAGCAACAGACACGTTACTAATGAGATTTGACTGGAAATAGTAGCAAATAAAATGTCTTGCAATAGCAAAATTTCTTCGGGAGATCGATAGCCACTTTGTGGGAATTTGCACACGTTTATATAGATTTGTGCAACTGTCTGCGTGTGCACACAAATGAATGAATGCCTATCCATTCAATCTCAACCACATTTAAATATGAATGCTCTCCATAAATATCCCTGCATATATATATATATATATATATATATATATATATATATATATATATATATATATATATATATATATATATATATATATATCTTATATTTAAGTCAACAGAAAAGGTACTGCGATTAAGCTTGTTTATTTAATTTTACTTGTATTCAAACAAGTATTTTCTTTTCTGGACACAGAGTGCGTAGAAACTGTCAAAATGTTCCCTAATTCCGAGCACTGTAAGATATACCTTTAAGCATTATCAAGGATGATTTTATTTTTACTTTTACGAACACAATCAGCACATTCTGTCCGTGTTCGTAGTTAATATTATTGCGTGTTGGCTTTTTCTTTTTGTACTATTAAGGCTTCCATTATTTTTAATCTTTTTTTTTTTTACATCTGGATGAGTTTATTATGTTTGTAATTTCTACTAGTATGTTTCGAATGGAATCTGGTAAGTTTGTGTGTGTGTTTAAATGGGTTCTAATGGAGCTGCGGTCAGATAAGTGTAACGTAAGTCGTCGGGATCGGCATGTAGTAGTATGACCAATGTCATTATTCATAAGTTCGATTTGATCAGGAACACAGTTCTTTATGGCCCATTAGAACTCATAAATAATGTCGTTCTTAGTAGTTTTGATTTGTATGTGTTTTAAAACATTTTTTTATAGTAGATAATTTGATTTTTTGTTTCGGTCAATTAGAGTAGTGTATTTCTCTTTATTTCTAAGTGAAGATTCATCTTGTTTGGAGTTGACGTGCATTTGGTTTTTGTAGAAAATATTTATGGTATTTTTTACTGCCTGTTCATTTGTAATTGTATTTTTTGGAAAGATTTAGTCTAATATGCTGGTTGATGACGTGCGTATGTTTTGTGATGTCAACGAACACTCGGTTGACACTTTTGTAATGTCAACAAATACTCGTTGTCACTTCTGTAATGCTCGTTGTAGTAGAGACTTTGCAATCGCAGATACAACTATAGTACGCCGTTGAACAATGCTGGTGTCAGACTCCTTCGAATATCACTCGCACTAATAGTACTTGCTCGATAATACTGATCCGAATAGTGAAATAGTATAGTGAATAGTGTAGAGAATAGCGGTCCGTATAGTAACAGAGGATCGAGTAGAAATAGCGATCAATTAGACGCCACGCTATTTTCTTCTTATGCGTTTTCCCCCATGGTCACGTAATCCACTTAATTCAATAATAGGATCGTCTGTGTTCACTGGCAGTCTATGTTCAAACTCAAGTTTCGTCAACGATGCTTTATTCCTATATAACAGTGGGAAAACCATTGTTTTGCGTTGTTGAGTTCTTTAAGGAAGCGTAGACGAGAGGATGAATTCTCGTGTGCGCACTTTAGGAAGTTTTTTATCAATGCTATTTTGTGGCTGAGTCGGAGTTCACTCTTAAAATTAAGGTTTCTAGTTTCTGATAGTGAGATTTTTATACAGTGAGGGGATAAAAGTGTTGTTACTGTTTTCTACGCGAACATCTAAGAATTAATTTTTTTTATTAAGTTTATGGCTAAAGTTAAGAACGTAGTTTTTTTTTCAAATACGGTTTTGAGAGCATTTCTTTCGTCATTTTCGCTAAAATAAAAAGTTCCATAAAATTGTTACAGGTCCTATCTCCGTAACCGGATCTGGGTGGTGTTCATACCAATTTTATTCAATTTCCTTTCCGTAGAAGTTGCAGATTTTCTTGTGCAGATTTTGGCCCACTCTGTCATGCCAGATTTTATATTCAGTGGGTGCCAATACCGTGTAAGCTTATATAAGATGATTAATTGTTTCTGGATATTTATCAGAGAATCTGCATTTGGGGCTAACACAATTTTTCTGTATGTGTGATTGATAAATTCAAGTTAACAGGAATTAGTCCTGTGTAGAAAAAGATAAACCTTCGGTTTTAGTTTTTAATCCTGCACTACGAGGCCACTGATGGGTACAGGGTTTTGTCTACATCAGTTTGTTCGGTACGGACAGAGTATTGGCCAGGAGGCGGTTTATCTTGCAATCATTTCTGTATCTTGTTATTTGCCTTTGCTTTCTTTTTTTTAGGGATTTTACGGCTTCAGTCGGTGTATTGTGCTTTAATTGTATGTCTTCACTCATTTGTAACTTTATTTTGAAATTGTTGGTTTCCTTTATTACTGAATAAAGTCGCTTACAAATTTCATGTTCTCTGGCACATAACATCATCCATTTTTCTATAGTTTCCAGGAATCTCTGAAGGCCAATTGTTGTAGTTTTGTAAGACAGGTCTAGTTGAACTAATATTCTGCCTACTTCGGATCTGGGCACGTACAGACAATCAACATCAGCTTTGGGATCATGAACGCGGTGGAAGGTGAGAAGCTTTCTCGTTTTGGCGTCCATTCGCTTAATGTCAGCCATGGTTCAGTTAAGGATGGTGAAACTGTATTTCACCACCTGGGACAGCCAAGGTGTTTATGGCTGGTATTCCGGGGTTTTTTTCTTTTTTTTTTTTTTGTTTTTTCAGCTCGGTATTCAGTAAACGCCTGCTGTATTCATTTCTTACCATCTTCATATGCTGTATATCATCCCAATCGCTAATTACTAGGTACTTATAGGCTTCTTGTTCTATGTCCCTAATCTTTGTGACAAAATCTAAATCTATTGAGTGTGTTTCTGCAATTCTCCCTTTCTTGAATGTTACTTTTGCACATTTATCTAATCTGAAGTATATACCTATGCCGTCACTGAAACATTTTACAGTATTGAGGAGACTCTTCAGCTCATTTTCTTCTTTGGCAAAGAGTTTGAGATCATTCATGTAGAGTAGGTGATTGAATACTATCTTGTTTAATTTGTAACCATAGATCCTGTTGTTTAGTTTATGCATAAGTAGGGTTCAGGACAAATAAAACAGAAGGGGTAACAGAGAGTCCCCTTGAAAGATTCATCATCGGATATTTAAGCAGTTGAAAGTGGCAGTGACTCTGAGGTGATTTAGGTATAATACGGCTTTCCACATTCCCATGCAGTGCTTAAGGAAATTTACTATCACGAGGAAGTCTTTGTACATTTCCAAAGTCTTAAGGATCCAAGTGTGTGGCACACTATCAAAGGCTTTACGATAATCAATCCACGCTGGGCTAAGATTTCTACATCGTCCCTTGCAAATTTTCTAGGATCATTTTGTTTATCAGTAGTTGATCTTTTAAACCAAATAAACCTCTCCTGCATCCCTTCTGTTCCAGTGGAAGAATGCTGTTTGCTGCGGAAAAAAGTTTAGGTACGGTTCGTCAGGAGAGACGTGATCAATTCATGCGTGGTGGGCTGACATGTTATTGGCCTCTAATTTTTCGGATCATCTATTCGACTCGTTTTTGGTATGAGGCATGTAATACCTTCAGTGATCCATTCCGGGATTTCATTGAGATTATTTATAAGCATTGATAGAGTTTGTGCAAGGGTTTTATGGATTGATGAGAGATGATAAAGCCAGAAGTTAAGCACCTTGTAATTTCCTGGGGATCTCCATTTTTGTGATTTCGTTAGAGCTTGCTTGACATTATTCGTGATTATATTTTCCCACTCTTGCAGAGGTTTATCCAGCATTCGTTCCTCTTCACGCTGGATCCATTCTGCATTTTCGTTATATTACTTTGGGTTGATTCAAATATTCTCCCCAAATTTCTTCTCTTTGTCAACAGATGGTGGCTTTTTGACATGTAAAGACGCTTTTCCAATTTCCCTGTCAAAATTTTTAAGGTCCTTTTGGAATATTGTATTTTGACGATAGAACCTACAACGTTTATCGTATCGTCTTGTTTTCTCTTGCTTTAACTGTAGTTTCTGTTTCAGCATTTCCTTGATTGATGAAATTTCAATTAGGGATTTAATTTTATATTTCCTCTTGATCTTCTTGCACTTGGGTGTTGAGATATTTGAGTTTCTAGTGATCTCATCTAAAATAGAAATCTCACATTTGATTTCCTTTATTTTTCGCATCAGTTTTGCTTTCCAAGCTGACTCTCTTTGTTGTTTAATTTTTTCATTGTCTTGAGCCCAGGCATCCAAGTAACTGCCAAAGCTGTTGCGTATATGACATTGTTATCTTCTGTGATGTTTCTCAGTTGTTTGTCCGTTAACAGTGTTTCCAGTGCAGCGTTGTATGTTTGTACAGTGGGCTTATTGGACTTCGTCATATGAATTTTTGGGAGCCGGTTTCTGTCTGACATTTGTCTGAGAGTTATTCTGCTGAGTTCTTGAATGATGTGGTTTTACGCTTCGATTATTTCACCTTTGTTGTTTTCAAGGAATTCTATTTCAATGAAGTTAGGCTCATCTTCAATGACATCGTCTGGATAACTGCAGATTATGTCACAGGTAGATTTTTTCGATTTTATTTCCTATGATCTTATTATTTCGTAATTTCATTTATTTTAGGTTTTACCTCATCCTCTGTCATATTTCTCTTACAATTAGGTTGGTGCAAAAATAATGTCGTTTTCTCACATATGTTACTATGTGAGAAAACGACATTATTTTTTGCACCAACCTAATACTTGAGTGATGCGTATTCTGTCTTATATTAGGTTGGCGCAAAAATAATGACGTAATAATGTCGTTTTTTGACGTTAACAAATACGTCAAAAAACGACATTATTACGTCATTATTTTTGCACCAACCTAATATATAGTTTTATTTTATCTATTTCTTCATTTGAGAGTCTTTTACTTCTCACAATCTCCCTGCGGACATTGGCAAGCATGTTTGGGTTGAGATGGGGTCTTATTTCACTTTCTACTATAGTTCTCTATATTTGGTATGTCTGATTCGTGGTGTTTCTTGATGGGTTTTCAAGTGAAGAATGATGTCATGACTTGTTGATACACTTTGCGAGACCATTTCGTTCGTTTTTATTTTATTAGCTGATTTAGAATTGAGTCACTTGGGTCCAAGGTTGGGAATAATCCGGGTTTGGTAACCAAGTGTTTCTTCGTTTTTGGAAGAGTTTGTTCCAGTAACAGATCTTTCGGCTCCAGACTGGTTCCTCTCTGGGGTACGTGGCCCTTATTGACCCGGATGACGGCCCATTCGGTATGAAACTTTGTTCGTGATCAGTGAGATTCGTAAAATTTTGTGTTTTATCCTTTACTGCCAAGGGATAATGTTGTTCAAGTTACCAGCTTAAGGACGGCAGTCGAACAAGACCAGAGAGCTCACTGTGCCCATGATATATGGAGGATGGGGGATTATATTTATATATTCATCGTTAAAGAGTTCATTATTGACTACTGTATTCAAGTGGGTTCGAATATGCGTCTAGAGATGGCACTGACTATAGTAATTTTTAACTTAGTATAAGCCACAGTGGCCACTACTCGATGAATATCAGAGGTGGACATACTTTACTGGTGAGACTTATTGTAAAAAATGGAGAGGGTAAAGGAAAAAGAAAGAAATAAAAATGAAAAAGAGACTTAAAATGAATATAAGAAAAGAAAAATGTAATTTAAAATGCTATAAAATTTACGAGTCCTTACATGTTGAGAGCCAGTATACTGTGAATGTGAACAAGATTATTGGTGTAAATGTCTCGTAATGGACGAATGATCAGATATGTGTAAAGTAAGACGCCTTGATAATGTAGTAGTCGTATATCCAACATATATATTGTTTTTTTGTTTTTTTGTTTTTTTTATCGGAGATACATTCACTCAAAGGACATTTGTATTGGTATATAATGTCGGTTTTACGTAATACATCAGTTGCTGGGGGGGCGGAGTTATTACGAATAATTAAAGGGCTTGTATTTAATTTGTATTATATAAGTTATAATACATATATATATATATATATATATATATATATATATATATATATATATATATATATATATATATGGTTGGATTGATATGAGTTTGTGACCCTGGATTTCACGCTTTTGCGATCACCAGACAAATATGTTAGCTTTATCTCTGATATTGAGCGCTTTCTAATAAGTACCGCGCATATAATATATAAATAATTATATATATATATATATATATATATATATATATATATATATATATATATATTTATATACACACACTTTTCACACACACACACACACACATATATATATATATATATATATATATATATATATATATATATATATATATATATATGTATATATATATATGTGTGTGTGTATGTATGTATGTGTGTGTGTTATATTATATGATTAATTTTATTTTTTATTGCGATCCATAGGAAATATATTGGTACGAATGAGGCTTTTTTATGATTTTATCATCCTGTTTGTAGTTAGCATGCTTTAATTCGCGCTTGAACATGACACTCCAGCATTAAAGAAAAAAAAAAACCATAGTTGATAATTTTTCCCATTCTAATGAACGCTAAAGCGTAACTGTCAGCTTTTGCCTTTAAACGCAAAAAGAAAGAATTCAGTAATGGTTAGTTACACATAGATTTTGCCTTACCATTTGCACCCCTGATGACGATGATCTCAGAAAGAGATAGAAAGTACTTGAGAAATAAAAGTGATTTTCACTGTTAAGTGCATTTCTTGCCTCATTTGATTTTAATGCACGAAAAATATTCGTGAATATGAAATGATTATGCTAAAAATAAGCAGACATAATGTTTGAAATTTACTTAATCAGACATGCCTAAAAGAGAATTTACTGCCTAAATACACACACACACAAACACACACACACACATATATATATATATATATATATATATATATATATATATATATATATATATATATATATTATTATATCGACAAGTTCTGTCTGTCAATTTTGTAATTAATTTCTTTCAAATTTCTGAATTAGTTGTTTTATATAATCGATAAATTTACCAAAGTTCATATTTATTATTATTTTATATTATTTTTCTCGAGTACTTTCCGATGTTGCTAGATTTGTTTTCTCGTATTGTGTTTTGTGTTTGTTTATCATCATCATCATCATTATCATCAAAACTGTTTCGATTTGAAATAATGAATTAACATGTTCTCTCATATTCAGTGATATTGTCTACTGATTCGACAATATTTTGCCAGCTTTCTTTGCCCTCTGTGAGTTTGCGGATTCGTCACAGATCTCCCTTGATTGTAAACTTCTCGAAAGGAAAAGTAGGATTTTTCTGCCTTGTTCTTTGAATGTCTCGGTTGTGACTATAATGCTTCTTGGATGACTTCTGAACTTTTTGAAGTCAGTCTTTTCAAAACGCCATGGCATTCTGGATCCATTCGCAAAATATTTCTCACTAAGCAACGTCTTAAATAAGTATTTACTGCTACGCAGTAACTGGAACAGCTATTACCTATTCCGCCAAATTAATTTGTTTGTCTCTGTAATTGTTTTTATTTCATTCTGTCGTTCTCACGCTTGCTGGAATCAATTCCAAATCACTCACGGTGACGTCATTTAAATGGTTAAACGATATTTTTATGGGAATTTTATATATAGCGTGTATATTATTTACATTATATACATATATTCAAATATTATATACATTATATACATATATTCAAACAACAAAGAAAATACACTATAAAAATATCCACCCATAATTCACACCCTAACATTTAAAAGAATCACTTTACTATAAAAGCATTAACTAATATATTAATAACAAAGCAAAGACACACGTGTGTATGTGTTTTTGTACACGTTTTATTACGTATATGTGTATGTATATGGCGTCAAGATCTTCCATGAGGCATCACAAAAATATGCAGAACTAAAGAGAGGGATTCGGAAAGAATCTATGAATTGTCATGAGGTGCCAACCTGGCTATGTGACCAATGTAATCGGATATGTCTGTCCAGAGTAGGTCGGATCAGTCACCAGAAATCACACCAACAGTCTGTTGTATATGACGATTTCGTAATGGCATGCTTTGAATGTCCGACCCACAATATGATGTACTATTGCAGGTTGGGCCTAACAAGGCATATAAAATGGCACATTAGAAGTGATGATGTTCAAAATCAACTTCCTCCACCCGGAGATGAATCTGATATGCCACTTATGTGACAAGAAATGCGGATCGATGGCTGGCTTTATGAGCCACTGTCGTTCACACAACAGATGAATGCAGTGTTGTGGGGGGGTAGTTTAACTGAAGGGCTGCACATGTCAGTGATGGTCATATTCGCTTCGTGATTCGACAGCCACTTTATACATGTATATACAGGCTATATCAAAACTAATTTTACAAATTTTGGGGCCGGGGTCCTTACACCAAAAACAATTACAAAAGTTCCTATAAACATATGTCCGCAAATCCTTCATTTTCGAGTTATTAAGTTTAAAGAAAGTTGACGGTAGATAGCACTGTTTTTCTATAGAGACTAGGTTACATTTGTCATTCGTATATATTTTTGGCGAGTCCGTCTTTAACGTTTAACGTGTGTCATAGTGAGTTTACTGAGAAGTGTTCCGTTTAACAATGGTAGTGTATTCGTATCGTGAGTAGGCAGATATGATTTTTATATACGGCCACGCGAATGGTAATGGATCAGATTGCATTTCCAGACCGCAAGCAGCCGAGTTATCCATCTTTTGCTGCTGTTTATTATTGCGTTGCTGATCGAGGAAGAACTAGATCGGCTCGTACACCTGGCCACGAAGAACACATACTATACCTTGTCGGAGACATTCCAGGTATTGTTTTGGTGTGAGGAATCCTCCCTGGAAATTTGTATTTTTGATTTACACACACACACACACATATATATATATATATGTGTGTATATATATATATATATATATATATATATATATATATATATATTCGAACTTGCTATTGAAAATCGAGCAAACTGGAGAAATACCTGCTACCGAAGTATAACTAACTTTGAAAAGAATCTTCTCAATCATCTGAGAGAATGAAGAATTAACACTAAATCTTGGGCTAATACATCAACCCATATGACGGAAAATCCTTCAGTATGGCCTTCGTTTGGATTTGTTTGCAAATCCCGTGAAGGATTGTTGTCGCATACGAAACATAAACATAAATACTGAACTGAAAGACACTCATACGTCGAAAACGACGGGAGAGTCCATCATATATATATATATATATATATATATATATATATATATATATATATATTATTTACATTATTCGGACTATTGTCCTCATCTTTGTCGCCATATTTATTACAACGTTTCGACCATCATTTCGCTCACTGGGGTAGACTGTTCTAGTTCCAAGTGAGCGAAATAAAGTGTTCAGTTCGACACTCCAACCACCTGAAGAAGGCCGGAGTGTACAACGGCCGAAACGTTGTAATAAATATGGCGACAAAGATGAGGACAATAGTCCGAATAACGTAAATAATGTACATAATACCTCATCTCAGAAATATATATATATATATATATATATATATATATATATATATTAAATGGTTTAAGTCCGACAGTTATTTAATATAATTTTTTTTTTTACGTTATTTTTTCATAGAGGTTCAATTCCTGTCAGCGAACACATATTTTCTACATTCAGGCCGGTAAATGTAATTAGAAAATAGTTTAATTTAAAACTGAGCATTTACTTAAATAAACTGAATATATAAAAACAATTTATAAACAGAAAATATTTTAAATGTATGTGTGTGTGTGTTTGTGTGTGAATCTATGAATGCAAGCATATGCATACAAATTCAAACAACAATAAATTAAAAATTAAATATAAACCTAGCCTCCTTTAATTAACACGCCAATACTTAAGATACCACCAAATCAAATAAAAAAACGAAATAATTGCCAAATGAAGACATATAGGAATAGATGTCTTATCATTTAAACATTAAAAAACTATATATATTGAAGAAAAAATAACGAAATACAATTTTCCGGTTTAAAGAAAGATGTAGAACGCTCCAGAATTAATTATGACCATCTAAAAAAGCTGGGTGTGAAAACTGTTACAACTTAAAGAGAAGAGAAAAGGTACAAAACCAATACGGAGAGAGTATAAAGAGACAAGAAAAACGACGAAAAGGAAAAGTAGCCACTACATTCTACACGTAAGGACATACGCACAGGCGGATGCTCATGCGCACACGCGATCACTCACACACACGCACCCACACTATAAAAGGAAAAACCAATGAAAATTGCATAGATAAAAGAAAAACAAGAAAATAGTCAATTGTTGATATCCCCTGTCGAGTCTGAATATGGTTATTAGAGGGTCCGTCTACGAAACTTCAAAGTCGAGATGCTGAAGGTAACACCAAACAGCTAAATGACAAACTTTATATATATATATATATATATATATATATATATATATATATATATAATAGGAAAACTGTATTATTAGCCGACACGTTTCGTCCAGTATGGAAAATTGAAAACAAAGTAACTATTAACAACAAACAAAATGTTCTTAGCAACTAGAAGAATTTAGAAAACGCTATTGTATTCATATTGTCAATTGAAAATTACGCCAATATAAATATTGCTTTTATTGTTGTGTTGACAGATTCAACCTTTTTCTTTTGATTTCTTGATATAGTTGTCGTGTGCATTGGCATGGGAGAGTAGTAATTCTATTAGGTACGGTGATATTTGTAAAAAAAACTGGGCGTAGATTAATAGTTGGATAATATTCAATGGCAGTATTCTCGTGGATTTTCCTTCTGAGTGAGTTTTCTTTTTTTGAGTGTAGCATTTTTATAATCAAAATTGTGGTTGAATTTTTTTCTATGTATGACTAGTGCATTAGTTAAGTTGTTATTTCTGAGGTCTCTTTTGTGCTCATAAATGCGTTTTTTTTATTTCTGCTTGTTTCCCTAATATATTATGAGGAACAGTTTTAGCAATTTATTTTATAAATGCCTGCTTCAGAAATATTGCTATTAGTGTTTGAGGATCTGATTATATTCATAATGGTTTTGGAAGTGTTTGTGACTATTTTATTTATTTGGGGGCTGCAGATTCTTAATGCTCTCAAATAGAAACCTATAATGATTTCATATTTAATTTTAGAAGAGTGGTTTGAGTAGAAACTGATCAGGTTATTTTTGTTTGTAGCCTTTCTGTAAACGTCAAAATTGAATTCGTTATTGTTGCTGTGTAACATGATATCTAAGAAGGGAAGAGTGTAGTTGGTTTCAGTTTCAAAAGTGAAGTCTTTTGTAGGTTCAACGCTGGTTGAGAAGATCATTTAAGTTAGTATTTTGTGACTATATTAATAGTGAATCGTCTATGTATCTGAAATAGGAAGTGTTTGGAAGGAGAATGTTTTGAATGGATCACTTTCGAGAAAATAGAGAAGCAAGAACGCCGCTGAGAGGAGATCCCATTGGTAAACCAAATGTTTCTCTGTAAAGTTAGTTATCATATGTAAAGAAACTTTGCTTGGTGATTAGCTGCCATATTTTTTTATGATTTTATGTGTAGGTAGAGGTCATTTAATTTTTGCTTTTGTTAGGTGTTTTTTAGTAGATTTAAGTATTTGCCAATAGGGACGTTTGTTACAGTTTTTTGTGTATATGTAACTAGTAAGTTAGCTCAAATGACTTAATCCACTTTATAGTCCACCAATAGAAGGTTAACCAACCAGAAGACGTAGAACATTCAATCCGTCGTGTATAAAGGCGGCCATTTTGTCTACTCTACCCGAATGTCCAGTCCAGCTTGTTAGGCGAAGTGAAACAGAAGGACGAACTATGCTCTGCTACTTTTATCAAAATATCCACTGCTAACCTTAACAACGATTTCCTACTGTCTTCGAAATATTCACTGCTAACCTCTGGATTCTATACTCGAAGACGACCGTCATGATGAATAACAACGTTTGTATATATAGATTTTATATCTAAACTAGCCATATATATATATATTTCTAATATCTATGTTTTTAATTTGTTTAGGAGGTCACCTGAATTTTTTTATTTCTAATGGACTAATAATGCCAAGGAGTGGTATTAAAATTCTGCTTAGTTTGCTAGTTAGTTTATGTGGGGCGTTGCCTATCCCTGATATGATAGGTCTCATTGGTATGTTCGGTTTATGTGTTTTTGGTAATCCGTATAATACGGGTGTTTTGGGATGGTATTCCATAAGTTTTATCCAGAAGAATTTTTCATTTTCTCGTAGCTTTTTGATGTCGCTTTTGAATTTTTGTGTTTCTTTTATAGCTTTGTTTTCATTTACTTTTTCATAGATGTTATCATCGTTAATGAGATCTCTCATCTTTTGTTGATAAATGTTTATCCATAATTACAATTCCCCCGCCCATATCAGAAGTAGATATATGAATGTTTTTGTCTTTTTATTGTTAGCTAATTTTTTCAGGGCTTTGATGTATCTTCGAGGATGTGCAGTGTCGTTCATATTTTTGTATGTAGATGTGATTAGGCCTTGCATATAGCCTTTGGTAAAATCGGAGTCGTTGTAGTGATAATTTTTAATTATGTAATCTGTGGTGTCTTATTTTGGTATTCTAGTGGAAAATTTCTGGCCCAAACTGAGGGCTTCTAATTGTGTATCCGATAGCTACATACAAAAAAACGAACGACATCGCACTTCCTTGAAGATATATAAAAGCTCTTAATGAATTAGCTAACAACAAAAACATCCATATATCTATTCTTCCTCAAGAGAGCCGCCAATTAATATTATCTAAATATTAATCTACGCCCAGCGTCGGTTAATAATACAGTTTTCCTATTGTCTTTTGCCTTTATACATATTGTGTTTTTCTACGAGTTACTTCTGAGAAATTTTTCATAGATAGATAGATAATACCGGCAAAAATGATATCTAACGTTTCAAATGCATTCTAAAAATTAAAAAAAATCTTGAAGCTTTTATTGTAGTTTTAATTCCCAGCTAATGGATTAAATTTAATATTTCCAATGAGGCTGTATTTCAAACCGAATGTAAATTGATTGGAATAATTTTTCATCGTTAAAATCGGCAATATTGCCTAATGTGTTAACACAACACAATCCTCTTTATTAAAAGAATCTTTCAAAAATAAAATATACTTTAAGATTAACTGATTTAATATTTAATTAATCTGGAAGATTAACTGATTTAATGTTTAATTAATCTGGATCAAGACAAATATTACTTACTTTTAGTGTAAAATATCACATTAAAGCATTTTAACAGAAGGTGTTTTTTTTTTATGACGTTTTAATAAACTTTGATAACTTGATCAGTTAGGATGTTTGTCTCTGTTGGTAGTTGCATAATTAAAAGAAAAAAACTTGTAGTTCCAACGAATGATTTATTTTAATGGAAATATTTTAACTAGCAGCTGCCAATCTCGGTCACTCTTTAATTTGAGTAAAACAGTGCAAAGAAACTAGAAACACTTAAGAATTTAAACCAAGGAAAACAAACCGAGTTGATTACGTTTACAACGTTAAAGCAAGTTAAGGCGTAAAAAATAAAAAGAAAGATTTTGTTTTTTTTTTTACTCTATAAATTACATATTTGCATTTATCCGATTGCAGGCATTTTTTGTAATAGTTATTATTCTTCCAATTGTTCAGCTAATTTCTTCTTTGATTGAAACGCTTTTGGTTCGTCAATTTTATTTCCGGATGGACGAAGTCAATTCTGTGACTTTCTGTAATGGCATGTAATGCAATCGCTGAAGTTTTTTTTTTTTTTTTTTCCCAAATTCTTTTTTCGTTATCATTTGAAATTACCTTATCACAAAGTCTTCGTTGTTCATCCAGTCGTTCTTTCAATGATCTTGAAGTCATGCCCGCATAATTTGATAACTTGATGTTTACCATTTTTAAGTGAGCTGTACATAACAGCAGCACTTACTTGCCAAATACAACGTAACGGTTATTTTATATATTATTTTAACTACACAGTAATTTAAAAAAATAGGAAAATATTCTAAGTAATCTAATATCTTATTGAATTTTATTTTAGATTTATAGTCTTACTTACAAAGATGCCTGTTGAAGAAATGAAGAAAAATTACCAATAAAATTTAAATTTAATATAATTACCGGTCTCATTTTCTGACGATGTCGTTCATGGAAATCCATATTTAGAAAATTTAGCTCGTTTATATACACACAAAAAACATATGCAAAATTTTTTTTCCAAAATTTTTCTAAAAACGAAACATTTGAAAAATAACTTCATTCATTTCTGAATCCGTCATGAAAGTTTCAATAAAATCTGACGGTTATCTAATTTTTGCTATAATTTTCAAATCAATTTTATTGGACCACGAAAAAAACTTATGGTCACCAGTTGACGCAGAAAAACAAAATTTTCAACCAAAATCTTGAAAGGTTCTAAAAAGCATTAAAAAAATATAATTTAATAATTAATAAATCCTTTGCTCTTTCCTCTTACAAATGACATAAAGATTTTGACGATAAAACTTTGTTTTATTAAGTTTGGGACATTTTCTAATCATGTATCAGCAAAACCAAAATTGCAACGAATGAATATTATCTATGAGTTCAAATTTTCCTTAAGAAACTGTGTTCCTGATCAAACCGAATTCCTAATTCCATCGGTCACGCTACTACATGCCTATCCAGACGACTTGCGTTACACCTATCCGACTACAGATTCAACAGAACCCATTAAACACGCACACAAAGTTACCAGATTCCATCCGAAACATACTAATAGAAAATACAAACATAAAAACTCATCCGCACGTAAAAATAATTAAAAATAATGGAATTTTTAATAATAAAAAAAATAAAAATCTCCCACTCAATAATATTAATAACGAACAAGGCCAGAATGTGCTAACAGTGTTTGGGAAATAAAACATCCTATAACTCTAGATATATACACACAACCCATACACCTAATTATGAAGCAAAAATAGAATCATCCTTGATAACGGCTAAAAGTATATTCGAAGGCGCTCAAAATTACAGAACATTTCAACAGTTTCTTCACAATGTGTGTCCAGAAAAGAAAACACTTGTTTGAACACAAGAAGAATTAAATAAAAATTTTAATCGCAGTACCTTTTCTGTCGTCTTTAATGAAACATGTATAAATGAAGGATTGCAGCCTAAATATAGATTTGATAATTATATTTAATTAATTCGTCGAGTCTAATAGAAACCTCAACAGAATGCAGAAAGCACTGGACGGCCGTTTCGTCCTATATTTGGGACTCATCAGCAGTGCGCATCCACTACCGAGAATTGAAACCCTGACAGTTAGGTTGTGAAGCAAACATCATACCAACTGTTCTAATGGGCCACGTTTACGAAGAGCTTGCAAATCAGACTCAATATAGCGCCGCTCGCTCACATATTCCGTGGTGGAACTCTACTGAGTTCTCTGTAACCATAGGACTGTGCCCCCTGGAGCCACGACTACTTTCACCAAGCCGCCCACTCTAGAGCATTAGAAGCCGGTTCAAGCAATGATATACACAGATAGAAATTGTTAGGAGGATTTGATATAAATATAGGACGAAACGGCCGTCCAGTGCTTTCTGCATTCTGTTGAGGTTTCTATCAGCAGCGCCACACATTGCTTAAAACTTTTCGCAGCAGCCAACAGCAGCAGAGTGTTTTGGCGATACGGTGTTGCTCATTTCTTATATACAACGACTTAGCTAGCGTAGCCTATGGGTGGCGCAAGGCCGAAATAATGGAGCACCCAGTGAGAATCGAACACACTGCTCAGTCGTAATTGATTTCAGATCTAGCAAGACAAGCTTACATCACGTAGAAATGCACATGATTTACTAGGCGGAGATTATGTGACACAAGGCCGAAAGTACGGAGCACTAGGCGAAGATCGAATTCACGATTTTTACTCATTCTCCCACGAGAATGAAATGTGACACAAGGTCGGATTAATGAGGGTATCCGAGCGCGTGCACCCAGGCAGGGTCAAAAATTCCCCTCAGCCCTCGCAACAGCGCTGACAACGATGTGAGCACCGATCCCTCCCTCTTGTGCAATGGGAGGGCGCGGCCTCAGGCAGCTTTGACAGAGAAGCCCTTGAGCGCACTCTAAGGACAGAGACGCAACTAAGAGATGATAAGTCATGCGAAATCCCCCAAATGAAGAATTTACACACGAAGATCGAACTCACTACTCAGTCGTAATTGGTCTAACGAGTTATGCTTGTTAACCATTACAATGCGTCGAAGTGCTGTCTCATTTCTTAATATATAATTGCATATTTACCCATTCATAATAGAAAGTATATATTACGTTTTGGATTTAGGCTTTTTCATCCTTTGTATTACATAAAACAATAAAACTTTGTTTGGGAACAGTAGTGATTGCTTTATTTCCTATTTTAAGCATTGTTCTGCTTTTGAAAACACATCAAAATATATGTGAAATTATCTGGTAAAACTATGTTTACATAGGGCATTTCTAGGGTTGAGGTCTGTCATCCAGTATTTTCTGTGGTCCGACAGTGGCCTAGTCTGCAATCCATTACTCCACCTTGTCTTATAAATAAAGCATGCCTTAGAACCACACACACACACACACACACACACACACACACACACACACACACACACACACACACACACACATATATATATATATATATGTATGTACATATTATATGCGCGGTACTTATTACAAAGCGCTCAATATCAGAGATAGAGCTAACATATTAGGTTGGATTGATGTGAGTTTGTGACCCTGGGTTTCACGTTGTCTGACGATCGCAAAAGCGTGAAACCCAGGGTCACAAACTCACATCAATCCAACCAATATATATATATATATATATATATATATATATATATATATATATATATATATATATAAGTGAACATTGAAGTCAACACACTGAGGCGAGACGTTCTAAACTTCGTATAGTCGCTTTAATTTTGCGTCTAGCATGAAACAGCCTGTCGCCTCTGAGTGTTGACTTCAATGTTCACTTTTATATTTATATCTACATACGATCTATCTCTGATATTGAGCACTTTATCCCATAAATATACCCCATCTTAAAACTATGTTTATATATATATATATATATATATATATATATATATTGAACAATAAAAAAAATATTAAAAAATTAAAATCTTCAGACACACTGGGTTGTAGATTAATATTCTTTCGTTTTTTTATTATTATTTCATTTAGATTCTTCTAGCCTTGCTGGATATTGTGTTTTTATATGTTGTACTCACTTATTTTCATGGGACTCTAAAATCGTTCTAATGTTATCTGCTCTGAACTTTTGTATTCTCTCAATTATAGTGAATTTGGCATGGGTTTTGATATCGTGTTTTTCCAGGCGGAAATGTTCTACAGGTAATAATTTTTCATGGGGAGTCGACTTAATTCGTTTACGATAATTGTTAATTCTGTAGTGAAAAGGCCATTCAGATTTTCCTACATATTGTTTCTGGCATAGTGTGCATTCTAGGAGGTAAATTATGTTATGACTTCTACAGTTAGAATCGTGGTAGATTTTGAAAGTAGATTTAGTGATTGAGCTAGTGAATGAATTCGTGTGTTTAATATGGTTGCAACATAAACTTCTTTTGTTGTTACATGGTTGGGAAAATCCTGTTGTTTTTGTTGTTAGTTTATTACGGATTACCTTGTCCCCTGAAATGTGGTTACTACCTATGATTTCTTTAAGGTTCTTAGGTCTACGATATGCAAGAAGGCCGGGTTCCTTAAACAATTTTTTAGGTCTGGTTTGAGATGTAGTATTTCCCAGTGACGTTTGATTATTTGGGATAGTGGAGGCAGAGTGGGGTTGAAAGTGGTTACTAGAGGGATGCGGCTAGATTTATTCTCTAGGTGTGGAAATTGCTTTATTTATTTGTTCCCTGATAGGTGTTTTTTATAGCCATGTGTTGTGAATTAATGCTCCAGATTTTTAATGTGTTTATTTAATTCTTCATTGTTGGAACATATCCTTCTGAGTCTAAGTGCTTGTGAATAGGGAAGGTTCTCTTTGAGGTGTTTAGGTTGGGAAGACTTAAAGTGTAGATAGTTGTGGGTGTCGGTGATTTTAGTGTGTAGTGTCGTTTGTAGTTTCCTGTTTTCATCTATGTAAATGCGGGTGTCTAAAAATGTTACTGATGTGGATTTTTCATAGTCAAACTTAATTGAGTCGTGCACTGTGTTTATGGTGATAAGGAATTGGGTAGGTTTGTCATCACTACCCGTGTATACAAAGAATATATCATCTATATATCTTGCATAGAATACGCAGTCTCCGCACCCTAAACACCTCAAAGAGAACCTTCCCTATTCACAAGCACTTAGACTCAGAAGGATATGTTCCAACAATGAAGAATTAAATAAACACATTGAAAATCTGGAGCATCAATTCACAACACGTGGCTATGAACAACACCTAATCAAGGAACAAATAAATAAAGCATTTTCCACACCTAGAGAAAACACCCTAATGTACAAGATTATATATATATATATATATATATACATATATATATATACATATATATATATATATACATATATATATATATATATATATATATATATATATATATATATATATATATATATATATAAATGTACAAGATTATATATATATATATATAATTATTTATTTAAAAATATGATTCCAACACGCTAGTACTTTCCTATTTTCTATATATTCCCCCCCACACCTATATATATATATATATATATATATATATATATATATATATATATATATATGTGTGTGTGTGTGTGTGTGTATGTGTGAAAATATTGTAGAAAATAGGAAAGAAACTGGTTTGGTAAATAATCCAAAGTTTCTTAGTATTTTTGTTATTATTTTTAAAAAATAGTGCTCGATACGAAAGTAGAGCATAAATATAATTATTTATTTAAAATATTCCCCAAAAATTACGCTTGGAGATGGAACAGAGCCTACTTTAACTCAAGTTAATTCAAATATTATTTTGAAGTTTTCGGCTCTTGTTTTGAAACATGAGACCTCTTATGTAGCGAGTTGGAATCATATTTTTAAATAAATAATTATATATATATATATATATATATATATATATATATATATATATATATATATATATATAGTCATACTATTTCCTAGATATTCAGTGTGGTTAGACGGGATCAAAAACATGACTGATTTGACATCAGTCAGATATCTTACCTCTAGGCCATCGTGGTACGGCAGATAGTAAGGAAATTTTAACGTTTTTCTCTCTACGAAATTCATCAGCGTCTTGGAGAACTCAATTTTGAACTCAATATTTGAAGAGTAATGCTTAATAGCAGTATGAGCCGCTGTTTATAACCCCCCTTTCCCTAGAGAGCTCAAACGGTTTTCCGGGAGCATATATATATAGCTATCCACTGACAGACTGTTTCGCTGTATCACAGCTCCTCAGTGTGGCTAAACGTCCGATTGCTTCAAGTCGGGATTGAAACCCGACTGTTTTGACATCAGTCAAATATCTTACCTTTAGGCCATCTAAGAAGGAAAATTTTAACGTTTTTCTCTTTATGAAATATGCCAGCAGGTCGGAGAACTGAATTTATACTTAAAAGTAATGCTTAAATGTGATTCTATGGAAGAATTATATATATATATATATATATATATATATATATATATATATATATATATATATATATATATATATATATATATATAGTGTAATGGGGGAGCAGATTATTATTCAAACATATATTGTTAAATATAACAGACAACGAATGTTTATCATATCTGATCATGAGCCGTTCTAAACTACGTATAATCGCTTTAATTTTAAGTCTTCTCCCGTAGACTTTCCTGTCACATTTCTGATCTTAGTTCTATTAAACAACATTTCTTAGAAAAAAATAGCCATTTACATAATATTAGACAGATATTAGTTGATAACACAATAATACTCACAAATACACACAGTAAAAAGAACCTTCAGATATTGGAGGTCATTTGCATTAAAACAAAGCACAACCCACACTCAACAAAATTACATTTCAAACTAATCACAACACATTACATTGCCTCTAGACATATGGTTCTGTAGATAATATTTCGTTCACTTACGTGGTATAACCTCATAGAAAGACATCATGAATTTACGACCAGCGACGGTTATTCCGCAACCATTATCGTCGCATAAAAATCTTCTGTATCAACATAACAGAATATCATCTTTGATGGTTAATAGTTTGGTTTAAATGTCCATATAACAACTCTGAAGATGGCTCATGTGAGCCTACAGCTTAGATCAAGGAACAGCATAATAAAAAATATCCAAATGTTGGACAATTTTTGTCTTTATTTTAACCAGAAATTAAAGCAAACATACGAAGTTTACAACGGATCATGATCAAAGCATACTAGATAATTCGTTGTCTGTTATATTTAACAATATATATATATATATATATATATATATATATATATATATATATATATATATATATATATATATATATAAGTTATGAAGAACTTGGTAATCCGTATGGGTAATCCCAAGGAGGATGAAATCCTGAGAGCTCAATGTAAATCCAGAGCTAATATTTAAAAGAAAAACAGACCACTTTAAGGTGCCATTATAATAATTTATTTCACCAGAGTCCTTTTAAAGGACGCCGGATCATCAGATATCACTTCCAAAAATGAAATGAAACCAAAAATGAAATTAAAATTGATGGGTAGTGTAAGTTTTTGTAATTTAACAGAGAGTGTAAAAGGGGTAGTTAAAGAGACATGGTAGAGTATAGGGAGGGATTAATTTCATATCTCTCTCAAGTATACTTTGTATTGGGGGAGGAGGAGTGACCTTGACCTATTTAGATGGTTAACTTAACGGAAGTGATATATAGAAATGGGAGGGGAGTAGGGAGAAAAGAAAAAGGAAAGAAAGAAGAGGAAGAGGGAAGTAAAGAGAAAGAGGCTGTAATTGGGTTTTAGCAATTTATGTAAAGAATAGATTTTAATGCTTGATAGAAATTTAGATGACTAAAAAACTTTGATGTTTGCTATCAATTTAAATATTTAATTTTTTTAAAGCAAATAGTTTAGGGACTTAATATAAGTTAACTACTATTTTTATTAACACATTTATTTATATGGGTAAACTTACTTAATTAAAGTTTAGGTTTAATTATAGAATAATATTTGAGGGTAATATTAAAGATTTTGCTTTCTTCTTATATATATATCACATACATATTCATGCAAATCCCATATATACATACGTTTATTTACATGCGCAAATACACACATAGACACACATGTAGCGATATACACAGGTACCTATCCATATTCATACATAAATTACATACACATACATTTATAAATAATTACAGATATTTTAATATTTGAAATTTATTTAGATGTTTGTTTAATTTCATAGTTAAAGTTTAACGTTAGGTGACTTCTGAGGTGTTTAAATATTCAAAAAGAATTAAGTTAATATTTTACTATCAATATTGATAGTTAAAGAGTGGTATATTTAAATTTAAGTTAAATTATCAATTTAAAATGAAAATACCTGCAGATGATAAATATATAAATTCTTCTGTGTGTGTGATGAATAATTTTAATATAGTGCTCCCACAGAACAGTTAATATTATTTCTTTTGGTTGTGTAAGGAGATAATTTTCTGTTGTGGGAACCAGATACTAAAGGGCTTAACAGTTTAATTGCCACTCTAGCATATTCAGTATTCATTTAATTATTCCGTTTAAAACAAAGGATCTTATATGGGTGGGGGCTACTAGTCATTTCCATTTTTATTTTTTACGTGGTGGTAGGGGGTTATTTTCATTATTACAAATGTCTCCCTTCACCCTTAAATCGTTTTAAATTCGTTTCCGCCCGTCTAATGGCCAGAAGACCTTGGTTTAAATCGCAGTAGCCACGTGTTTCTGGTCTTCTTTTTTTTTTTTTTTTTTGAAAACCCAGAAGTTAAAAGCGTGATTCAGCCCAACTTCCACGACTTAACCTGCCACGCGATGATCCCCGGCACCTGCCGACATCAACTTACCTGCCCGAACAACTGCCATAACCCGGATATTCCACACACACCCCCCACCACCGCCCTCATCTCTCTCATCTACACACAACCCTTTTCACACTTGCCTTTCTTTTCCACGTGTCTCCCTAATCTGACCACTTCAACATTTGGTTTTAAATTTCCTGGACAAAGAAATCCCACAATTCCATAATAATTTTAATATTCTCTCCTTAATTCCGCCCCCACCCATCTTTCTCTCTCTATAGTTTTATTTTTCTCTCTCTCTCTTTTCTCTCTCTCTCTTCTCTCTCTCTCTCTCTCTCTCTCTCTCTCTCTCTCTCTCTCCCTATCGCTCAAGTTCTGACTCAAAAATGATATTGTTACACTTTCTCCATCTTTAGGTTCTTCATTCACTTTTTGTTTTCTCTCTCTCTCTCTCTGGTCTCTTCTCTCTCTCTCTCTCTCTCTCTCTCTCTCTATATATATATATATATATATATATATATATATATATATCACAGTTTCTTCATATCTCAGTATAAACATTATCTTTCTCAGTCTGTTCATATCTATCTATCTATTTATCTATCAGTCTATTCATATCTATCTATCTAAGTCTATTCATATCTATCTAAGTCTATTCATATCTATCTATCTATCTATCTATCTATCTATCTAAGTCTATTCATATCTAAGTCTATTCATATCCATCTATCTATCTACCACAGTTTCTTCATATCTCAGTATTCTCATTATCTATCTATCTATCTATCTATCTATCTATCTATCTATCTATCTATCTATCTATCTATCTATCTATGTCTCACTTTCTTACTGTCACACACACACACATATATTAGGTTGGTGCAAAAATAATGACGTAATAATGTCGTTTTTTGACGTTAAAAAATACGTCAAAAAACGACATTATTACGTCATTATTTTTGCACCAACCTAATATACACACACACACACGCGCGCGCACGCACACACACACACACACACACACACACACACACACACATATATATATATATATATATATATATATATATATATATTATATATATATATATATATCACAGTTTCTCCATATCTCAGTATAAAAATTATCTATCCCAGTCTGTTCATATGTATCTATCTATCTATCTATCTATCTATCTATCTATCTATCTATCTATCTATGTCTGTCACTTTCTTGCCGGTACACAAATTCAAAAATAAAATGTATAATTTCTGGGTCACTTTCTCTCACTCTCTTCATCCCCTCACTGTCGCTTTCCCCCTCTTTTTCTTTCCTTCGTTCTCTCTCACTCACTCACTCACTCACTCACTCACTCACTCACTCACTCTCTCTCTCTCTCTCTCTCTCTCTCTCTCTCTCTCTCCCTCTCTCTCTCTCGAAGTGTTGACCTTCTGTAATAAACTTTATATTCCCCCTATTTTCATCATCTCCACCCTCCCACTCTTTATTACTTTTAATCATCTTTCTTTCTCGCACTTCCCCTCTCATTCAAATCATTCTTTCTCTCTTTCTGGACCTTGCACTCGACTTAGCCGTATATTTTATATTCTTCTGTTATTTTCCCGCCTATATTTTTCCACAAATCCTTTGTTTCAAATGTAAAAGTCCTTCTCTTACCTTCCCTCCGATTTTCTCTTATTAGCGCACTGGTTTCGCCATAATTCCTGGTGTATAGAATATTTTAAGGATTAAAGTTTGAGTGTAAAATTTAGGACAAATTTCTATTACGATGGGAAAGTTTTAGTATAGAGCTGAACTTCAAACCACAAGATATTTACAAGTTTTAAACAAAATTGTAATTTTCGCAAATGCTTGATATAAAGAGGGCGTGCATGGAAAGATAGAATGTTTCTCCTGAATCCGACAAGTGTCTTGTGTTAGCAAAGTGATCATTTATAACAAATGATAATGATTGAAACTTCAAGACTTTTAAAGACACAGGAGTATTTAGAGAATTCATATATATATATATATATATATATATATATATATATATATATATATATATATATATAATTATTTATTTAAGAATATGATTCCATCGATACATAAGAGTTCCCATGTTTCAAAACAAGAGTCGAAAACTTCAACATAACTATTTGAATTAAATTGAATTAAAGTACCAAGCTCTGTTCCATCTTCAAGCGAATTTTTTTTTGAATAACTAATTCTTGAAATTTATGCGTTTTTATAAGCATATTCATTATTAAAATTAAAATTACTATGGTAACGGCTAGAGCAATTATTTTAAAAAAAGGGGCGTAAGGGTTAATAATTTGTATCAATATCTCAGTTACATTCAAAGAGGTCAAGTCAGGGTAAGGTTGGGGTGTTTTGAAACATGAGAACTCTTATCTAGCGATGGAATCATATTTTTAAATAAATAATTATATTTAGGCACTACTTTTGTATCGAGCACTGTTTTTTAAAAATAATAACAACAATACTAAAGAACTTTGGATTATTTACCTAACGAGTTCTTTCCTATTTTCTATATATTTTCACACACAAACACACACGCATATATATATATATATATATATATATATATATATATATATGCATATGCGTGTGTGTGTGTGTGTGTGTGTGTGTGTTTCATTAAAGACGACAGACAAGATACTACAATTAATATTTTATTTAATTTTTTCTTGTGTTCGTACAAGTGCTTTCTTTTCTGGCAACACAGTGTGAAGAAACTGTCCAAATGTTCTGTAATTCCAAGCGCTTTCGGCTAATCTTTTAGCCATTATCAAGGATTATTTTATTGTTGCTTTTTAACTGGGTGTATGGACTGTGTGTATGTTTCTAGAGTCATAGGGATATTTTATTTTTCAAACACTGTTAGTATATTGTGGCCGTATTCGTTGTTAATATTATTAAGTGTTAGCTTTTTCTTTTTTATTATTAAGGCTTCCATTATTTTTAATCATTTTTTACATGTGAATGAGGTTATTTTGTTTGTCTTTTCTCCTCGTATGTTTCGAGATTGGGTCTGGTAAGTTTGTATGCGTGTTTAAATGGGATTATAATGGCGCTGTAGTCGAAAAGTTATAACGTAAGCCGTCTGGATAAGCATGTAGTTGTGTGACCAATGTAATTATAAACATATTGTTTTTTATAAATGTTGTTAGCTTTATAAAAATTTAAAAATTTGAGAGACATTCATCAATATACAGAAATGAGTGTAAATTATGGAGGGTGGTAAGTGAAGTAATTTAATATCTGATAAATTTTCCTTTTGTCTTTATGCATAATTTTCGTTTACGGATATATTGTAGTTATATTTGAAATTTTTACACACACATACATACATAAATACATACATATACATTATTTATGAGTTCAAAGGCTCCTTAAGGAACTGTCTTCTTGATAAAACTGAACTCGGAAGTAATTACATTGGTCACACAACTACATGCCTATCCAGACGATTTACGTTACACCTATCCGACCACAGTTACATCAGAACCCATTTGAACACACACACAAACTTAACAAACATCATCCGAAACATACTAGTAGAAAATACAAACATGATAACATGTAAAAAGAAAGATTTAAAACAATGTAATCCTTAATATTAAAAAAGTAAAATCCAACACACAATAATATTAACTACGAATACGGCCACAATGTGCTGACTGTGTTCGGAAAATAAGACATGACAATGAATATTCAAACTGTGCCCAGAAAAGAAAACACTTGAAAACACAAGAAAAATTAAATAAAACTTAATCGAAGGATCTTGTCTATTATTTTTTATTGAAAAATATATAAAATAGGGATTGCATCCTAAACACACAAACAATATATATATATATATATATATATATATATATATATATATATATATATATATATATATGGTCATGATATATTTGCTTTTGTTTTAAATTTCCGAACACGGTCAACACGCTGTGGCCGTGTTTAGAATCAATAATATCAAATATGAAACGAGGATAATTAATATAAGAATAAGAGGTAAGATTAAATTTTTTTGTTTTCGTTTTTAGAACCTTGTAAATTTTAGCTACACAAACCTTCTTATTCTGGGGTGAACCCGGGAGCATAAATTTCTACCGGAAATTCAAACGTCTTTTTGCGATGAATAAACATTGATTTGGAAATTCTTGCAAAAATCACATATTTGTCTCATTTTAATGAAAGTTCCAGGACTTATACAGAAATGAATGGAATTATTTTTTAGTGTTTCTACTTTAGAAAATGTTTGCAAGAATATTTTTCCTATATCTGCTCGCTCTCCAACCTATTTTATGAAATTTAGAGAAATTATTTTTGTATCGCTTCATGTTTATACTTGTTAAAGGGCAAGTCATCGGAGATTTTACATCAACAAGCCTTTTTGGTCAAACAGGACCCCAGTTACAGAAAATCTGCTATGACTCATATAATATAAATGTAATAAAACTATTTAATTATTTAATTAGAAAACTTTTAATTGCTTTTTTGAACAAAATATATTATGGATACTATTGTTTTAAGAAATACCAATTTTTCAATGGATAATGAATTTTTACAAGTATTGTTTTCAATTTAATTTTTAATTTCAATTAAAAATTTATAGATTTTTACAATTGTTTATTTAGTCAAGTGATATTGTTTCTGGATTAAAGCCAGACTTATTAATCATAAAATGTCCTAGGTATGACGATAAACCACATACGGCAGATCGGGAGTTTTTGAGGAGCGTGGAACCACTTGTTAATTGCTGTTGTTCCGTAACCCGGGGTGATAGCACCTCTAAGGGACCGTGCTCTAGGCAAATAATTAACCCCCAAACTGGGACCAAAACACTATGAAAGTATTGTTTACATGAATCACTCGTCCGATTTTGTATCTATGGCAATAGCATACTAGTCAAGAGCAAAAAGGATGTCGCCACTGCTAGTAAATAGCGCACGTTTAAGCTTGTGGCTCGGCTCCAGGAAGGTTTATATTCTAGGGAATACTTGTAGCAGCTAGCTACTGAAGTTACATCATATAAAAGGCTTAATTAGATAGATAGCTAACATTATAGTGTAACGACTCAACAAAGAAATTCACGTCCCTATCAGTCAAGCTAATTAGGTGACCGTTCAAGCCCGAGTGGAGCCTTACATTCGTCTTGGAAGACGCACACGGATTTTTCAGGGTATTTTTTAGGAAAAAACGTGCGTCTTTGTTGAGGAGTCCTCCCTCTAATGAGTCTATTGTGGACTCTTCTACTTACTATAAAATTAGTAGGGAAGTAAGCCTCAGGGTTTACAGTAGTATAGATTGAATGCTGATCAACCGACACACACTCCCAAGTCGTGTAATACTCTTCTGTTCAATATACGATTTATCTGCAACCTGTAGTTCTGTTATTTCTTAACCATTTGCTTGGTTACAACAGTCTTGTAAGCCGGAAAATATGTTAATCACAAATGGCCAAAGCTTGGGTGCTTCGACGGGGTGTAAAGGTTAAAAATCTTGTCAGTTACGACTGAATAGCGAATTCGATCCTCACAGACTGATCCATATTTTCGGCTACGCTTTGAAAATCACTACAAACAGCAAAGATGACTGCAATCCCACTACTCCGGTATTTTTAAAAGCATTTTGAATTTTTTAAGTGTGTAAAACCGTGTTGATTTTCGTAAATACGGTCATCCATACATGACATTATCAGAAAATAAGAGAGATATCTGTAGAAAATTTAAAATTTATTGATAATTTTTTAATATTTTCTACAGAAACCTCAACATAAATAAGTCTATAAAACCAAAGTAGTTGCAATTCAGTAAAATATTAGGATGTATTTTTTTATCAAGTCACCCGAAGCAAGGCGATAATGCCACTAAGATGCAAGGTATTACTGAAAGTGAAAACGAATGAGAAGACTTTAGAAGGAACCAGAAACCCAATCGTAGACAAGAAACAAGGGATAAACTTCTACTCTTCAACAGACCGAGGAAGTGTGTGAACCGGGCGATATTGTCTTTAAGAATCCTGCCCAGTTAAACAAATAATATAAAAAAAGGCGTTCATGTTGTATTCGTCATATAATTTTTCTAGTACTTGTCCCCTTCGTTTAATTTTCCAAACAGAATGTCAGTAAATCACTCAATGCATCACAAAACACGACCACCGTCTTAAAAGACGCTTTTTCTACGATATTTTAAACTAAAAGTAATGTTTGTTTCAGTTTAGATTGCGTGAACTTTAAATCAGCTGTTTTTCTCAAATAACGTTTAGAAAAATATATTATATTTTCGGAAGATTTTTAATGAGGAGAATTATGTTTTGTTGATAGATTTGTCAGTATGGGAAGAATTTATTCAAAATTGAGTAAGAGGTGCGTAAGGATCATTTAATGTATTCGTCATGTAATTTTTCTAGCCATTGTCCCCTTAGTTTAACTTCGGTTGAACTCTCTGCCTTCGGGCAGGAGGAACCCGAAGGAGGCTACGCCGAAGGGCGTACTCTCTTTCGGGGAGGTAAACCGGCCTTGAACCCGTATAAACGGGTTCAATGGGCATATTTTTGGCCGAACCCACTGGCTCGGAGATCCCTCGGGCTCGGAGATCCCACGTTAAAAAGGCCTTGTGCCACATGATGCTCACGTGGGGGGGTGACTGAATATCGTCAGTAGTTCAAGTCGAGTCAAGAGTCGAGTCAGAGGCAGTCCGAAACAGAGTCGCGTTCAGACAATTACTGCAAGACATTGGAATAGTGATACTGGTCGAGACTACATTGTTCTCTCTACTAAACCTGATTGTTCATACTAACACTTCTACTTCTCTGTATATATTCCTGTTTGTAATATATCTGTGTTATTCCATACCTGTGTTCGAGTTCTTCTTTATTGGTTCTACCTTGGACTATCACAAGGAACCGGACCATAACACTAAGATAAATATAAGATAAAGTATAATATATAATAAATATAAAGTATAAAGTCCTATTTTAAGGATAGTTTAAACATATTTCTATGGCGACATTTAAATATAATTTCATTTCTTTGCTTTAATAACTCATCTATATTTTCGTATTTAATTATTTTAATTTTTTCTTCGAACCAAAGGTTCATCTATTCCTAAGGCTGTAGGGCGTTTGGGACTTATCGAGGATTTTCCATTTTATTTGTGATGTAAAGACTCTGTCTTTTAAATTCCCAAAATGTTTTGTTAGAGCTGTTTGATATTTTGGAGAGTCGTATGAAAATGAATGTGATTATAGAACCTCTGCTTCCCAGCTGAATGAACTTCTTTTTTTTTATATTTATTTTCATTTGGGAAGATAGCTGCTTGGTAAATGACGTTTTCATATCGAAATTTACCCCGCAACTAGGCATTCAACTTTAGTCCTTCAATTAATGAAGGGAACAATATTAGAATTATCCTTGTTAAAGAATCTATTTAATGTATTTCTATTATGAGAATTTATAATATTGTACATGTTACTAGTTCAGGAATAACTATTTTTTAGAGTTTTTCTATTGAAGATTTTGTGTAGTGGGTTAACTTTATCAAAATGTTTTTTTCTATTAGTTAGAAAGTATTTGCCTATATTAATGTTGGATAGTTTACAGAAAGGAGGATTCAAATTTTCTTTTCCTGTATTTGGGTTTACCCCTAATATTATTATTCAAAGATTCTTGACAATTTCATTTTTGTTTGAAGCCACTTCTATCGAATTCTTCATTGTAAGTTTTCTTATTTTCATCGAAAATTTCCAGGTTTGAAGACAATTTATTTATCCTAATGTTAAAAGTTTGGTGGATTTGTTTAATTATTGAATTAGAGCGGTTGGTGTTAGCATTGATATATAAGGGAGTATGACTGCTTTTGTGAAATGGTTTATAAATGTTATTAGAAAGGTTTAAAGTTATGTCTAGAAAAATAACTATTTTGAGGCGGGATGTAATTTCTATTTTAAAACCAAGAAATTTGAGAGCTTTTATGATTTTATTTTCTCTAGGCTAGATGATAGTGGGTCATTGCTGTTTGGTATGAAAATAAAACCATCATCTCTATATAGACCCATCTGTTTAGGGTATATTATTCTACTAAGCATTTATAGGATGTAAATTGCCATTAGATCGGCTATTTGAGCGGAGTCGTATGCTCCCTTAGGGACATCAAAGTAACTATTGAAATTTTTAATCCAGGTGGATTGATTTTTAAGTAATACTGTCTTTGTAGATGCTAAGATAATGTCGGATTTTTCATCTGTAATAATAACGAAATTCCTAGTATAATCTATACTTTTTAGTAAGAGGTCTTTTGAAATGGATGGGGTAAAAATCTATAATATCGAATCATACAAAAGTGGATTTATCCTTACTTCTAATATTAAAAAAAACATTTTATAGCATCGGAAGAATCCATCCAGAGGTTATAAAATGATGTTTCTTTAACTGAAACAATTATTATTTTTTTAAATTATAGTTTGGTCTGTTTTGGTTTATTCTGTTTTACGGCATATCAACAACAATGGGTTATTCAATGCTGACAAAATTTCCTTTCAAAAATGTATATCTGGTAATTTTTCAGAAATATATACCAGATCATTTTTTTAAAATGTATAGTTTGGTTTGTTTTGTTTTGCGGCATATTAACCTCAATAATGCTGGCAGGATTTTTATTGCTGGTAAGATCTTTTTTCAAAAATTTATTGCTGATACTATTTTTTTTTTTTTTTACAAAGTATTTCTGGCATTAAAATCTATTTTTACACGTTCATAGTCAGGTTGTGGGGTCAGTTATTTGCCCATGACTGGGACCCTAACAGATGCTTCTACCCCGGGTCAGGGTGGACCTGGGAACACCAGCAATTAAGAGGTGGTTCCATGCTCCACAAAACCTTCTGGTCAGAGGCCTTGCTGCTGGACGTAGTTTATCATCTTACCCAGGACAGGGATGTAGTTTATAGTCTTACCCAGGACGGGGATGTAGATTATCGTATAACCAGGACGGTTTTTAATTATCTTTTTAGAAACTAGACCTAGCTGTGTTTTTGAGCGGTTAATTAACCTCGATTGTTGGTTGTTATCGATGTTTGGTTTGTGGTCTTTAAAAAGTAGATATGAGTCATTCATTTCCATTTTCTTCATTCTGTACACATTGTCGTTTCTTTGCAAAAAAGGCAGTGTCATTATTGATTTGGGAAATTGTATCATTGTTGAAATGTTTATATGTGTTCTTAATTTTGTTAGAAATAAAATAGTTAGATTGGGGTGAGCTGATCTTTTTTATAGATATTTTTAGATTTCTCCGTCCTAACATATGAAATTCTTAAGAATTTTAATGTCTTTATTCAAATTGTCTTGGAACTGGTTGGGATATTTATTTATTATTTTTTTTTTTTTTATTTTTTTTTTTTTTTTTTTTTTTTTGATTAATTTCAGGAGTTCGGCTTCAAAAGACTCCAGGAGTTAGTTTACTAGATGGAGTTTTTTTGAAATTTCAGATTAAATTATTCTTTATTACACTTTAGTGTTTCAGAGGGGTTAAGATAAAAGAAGGTTTTTTATCGTAATCTTTTAATGAGATTTATTATTTTTTCTGTGAGTGATAAAGTGAATGAATTTAAAGAAGGATAAGGGATATTTTGGGGGTGGGGAGTTTGCTGTAGATTTATCCATAGTTGGTGAAATCTGCTGAAGATTCTTTATTTTTTTCCAAAATGAGAATATTTCAGAGAGAGCTTAACTTATATAAGGATCACGTATAAAAAGTATTTGATTATGTGGATAATCCCGAGGAGTTCCTAAAAAATGAATATCCAGTTAAAAATCCAAGTAGACAGATCAATGAATAAGAATGATAACAAATCATGTGAGTGTAAGAAAACTTAAGAAATATTTCAAAGAAAAGCCTTACTTTTGAATTTTTCAGCTGTAAACTTTCTTTCAGCAGTTGGTTTACACTGCATCTTCAGATTGGTTTAAATGCACCAAACACAGGAAATAAATTGATTTTAAAAAAGAAAGACAGTTGTTATTTTCTCATACATTGAGCTCTTTACTAAGAGTTTTACCTGGATATTAATTTTTTAGTGACTCCTCGAGATTATCCACATAACGAAAGGATTATATATATATATATATATATATATATATATATATACACACACACACACAGATATATTATGCCGAAAGTGCGTAAAATTTTTGACACCCGCGTGAGTGTGTGTGTATATATATATATATATATATATATATATATATATATATATATATATATATACACTGCGTGCCAAATTATTATCAAGATAACTTTTTTTCAAATATTTGAAAAACCGTCCAATCAATTCACACAAAATTATCACACAATGTTGGCAACACTGGCCTGCGCAAACACGGAAATTTTCGTACTGATCTGCGCAATGTAAACAAACTGGCGCCATATTTGCTATCAGCACGGTGATTTGAGCGTGCCAAATTATTATAAAATTGTAAGAATTTAGTGAAAAGATGGGCCGTAAAAGCAGTTTAAGTGATGCTGAAAAGAAAACTATTACCTCAGAACTATTAAAAGGTTCTAGATAGATAGATAGATAGATAGATAGATAGATAGATAGATAATACAAATATAAAATTTGTCAATTACTTGATTAGTGTTATTTTCAGCATCTCGTCTCTACATTTTCGGAGACGGATGCTCCAGTAATATATATTCATATATATATATATATATATATATATATATATATATATATATATATATATATATATATATACATACATATATATATATATATAAATATATATATATATATATATATATATATATATATATATATATGCGATATTTAAAATAAAAAGTCACATTAATATTTAACCTCCGAATAAATTCAAAGGATCTTACGACATAAACTGATGTCCTTTAAGAAAAACAAATTCAGAATAATTTTATTTCATAGCCTAAAGTAAAAACATCGTATAACGTGATATATTAATGTAAATAATACTTTTGTCTCCTGATGAGTGGACTTCCGAAACTGAAATTGTAGAGATAAATAATTATTTTATTTATTATTAATGGTCTCTACTCCTACTTTGAGCATTGCTAGCCTTTAAAACGTTATCTTCTATTAATACCGTGGGCGACCGTTTTTTAGCGTAACACACTCTTTGAAATTATATATATATATATATATATATATATATATATTCATTCACCCTGATAAATTGTTAGATAATCTTATTTTTTTAATAGCTCCTTGCCAGACAAAACTAATCCCAGAAAATATCTACGCATTTGTCTATATTTTTTACGTATTTGCAACGTCGAGCATTTTAGAAAGAGAAGCAAAGACTAACGTCATTGTCTTTTCATCTTTCTAACCTAATTGAATTTATTTGCAACCAAAAAATGAAATAAAATAAAAAATAAAATCCCCCCCCCAAAAAAAAGATTAGATTTCTGAAATCACTAATGACTTTGAATATTTTTCCATCACGTTCTTTTTCTCTCCTACATAATCCGATCAAAATCCAGACATTTGGCAATTTTTAAGTTTTCCTGTTAATCATGGGCTATTGCTGTAGAGCAACAGCCAGTAAGCTAAACTCTCAGATTATTGCTTATAGAGCTGTATTGATCCTCACTGTGTGTCCAGTGATTAACAGCTTGTAGCAGATTATGTGTAGCGGAAAAGAAATGCAGGCGGAATTGCCAACAATTGATAATTGTACCCGCCCTCGTCGGTCAAAGAGACGACATTTAGTCTGCTGTCTCTGCGGAAGGAATGCACGTGGCTGCCCTGCCAGAACAGAGCCCAAGCGAACCTGGGGACGTCTAGTTATAATGAAAGTCTCTACCAATTATCCCCAATGATACAGTCGGGACACTAAGCTGAGCGGTGTTAGCTATGCCAATGTTCTTTTTGCTAGCTAACAAATAAAGTTTTAAGCTTCTCAAAAAAACAGTCACCTTCTTTGTGAAGAGGCAACATGTGGCCACGTGCTGCGTTGACCGGGCAAGGTGGTTGCTGAGGGGTACCAGGGATTTCTGTCCGTGTTACCAAGCGTTGCTTAAAATTCGTTCGTCCATGTTTGTGTCTCCGGTGTCTCCGCTGTGTTCGTCCCGTACGTGTGGTGTTCCCGTCTGGAAGTTTTGTTTCCTGCTCTGCTCGTTGTTCGGCACCTTTAGTGCATGATTCCAGTGCTGCTGGTTTTCCCGTCCCTCTTCGTTATAAGATACCCAACCACGAAGAAGAAACTATTTCATTACCAACAAGGGCATTGCCACTCAAGCAATTAAGCAAAATCCTTCTCGTTATAGATTCCTCATAATTACATATCTGTTCACTTTCCTATCCAAACATAAACAAAGCAATTTCTTAAGAATTCATGGATATTTTATTTATTAAAGCGACAGATTTTTATCGCTTACCGTTTCTCCATGTATAATACATACGTACCGTTTTTAAAAAAAAATAGTAAGCAAAATCAGTTTTATTATGCCCAACTGCAAAAAATCTTAAAAATATTGACATTGTGTATGTGCGTGTAGTAGTAGTTGTTGAAAAACCACCAAACATAAGGGCTACAACAAGAGATAACAAATCAGACTCGATATATATATATATATATATATATATATATATATATATATATATATGTATATACATATACATACATATATATATGTATGTATATATTTACTTATATATACATATACATATATATATATATATATATATATATATATATATATGACAATAGGAAAATTGTAGTAGTTGCCGACGCGTTTAGTCCAATGTGGACTTTCGCAAGGCAAAATAACGAAATGAATTTATTTAAACAAAGTAACTAATAATAACAAAAGCAAAATGTCCTTAGCAACTGGAAGAATTTAGAGAAGGCTATTTTCATACTGTTAACTGAAAATATGTCAATTACTGTCACGTGTGGAGATATTGTTATTATTGCTGTGTTGACGGATCCAACTATTTTCTTTTGATTTCACGATATTGCTGTGTACGTTTGTTTTTGGAGAGCAGTAATTTTGTTAAGAAAGGTGAAATAGGGAAAAAGCCAGGGCGTAGATTAATATTTGGGTAATATTCTATGGCGGCACTCTCTAGAATTTTCCTTCTGAGTGAGTTATTTTCTTTTTTTATGAATGTAGCATTTTTAAAATCAAAATTACCCAAATGGCGATAGTCAAGCCGACGGAAGAATACGTTCAAGCATGAAACAGACTGCCACCACTCGGTGTTCACCTCCGTGTCCATTTATATAATTATTAGTTGTGCCATTAAAAGCCTTTCAAAATACCTTCCATGACGGCTGTGACTGTGTTATTCAATGACACATCTTGCCAGCAAGCTGTCCTTTGTTATCTTTCTATGTTATGTCTTGTTTTTACCTTGCTATCCCTTTAGCCCAATATAACATTTTTTGCTTTTTCTTTCATTCTTTATTCTACTTCTTTTATTCTTTCATTCTTTCTTTTTATTCTTCCTCTTCCTCATCATCATTTTCTTCTTCTTCTTTCATCCATTCTTCTTCTTTTACCTTTTGTTCATCTTCTTCCTCTTTTTTCATCTTTTCTTCTTTGCCTTCTTTAATCCTTTCTTCTTCTTCCTCCTCTTTCATCTTTCTTCTTCTTCTTCTTCTTCTTCTTTCACACTTTATTCTTCTTCCTCTTCTTTCATCCTTTATTCCTTCTTCCTCCCCATCATCATCATTTCCTTCTTCTTCTTCTTCTTCTTCTTCTTCTTCTTCTTCTTCTTCTTCTTCTTCTTTCACTTTTTCTTCTTATTTTTCTTCTTCTTTCATCCTTTCTTCTTCCCCTTCTTTCATCCTTCTTTCAGCTTTTGTTCACCTTCCTCTTTTTCATATGTTTTTCTTCCACTTCTTTCATCCTTTCTTCTTCTTCTTCTTCCTCTTCTTTTTCTTCTTCTTTCGTCCATTGAGGTTTATATGTCGTAAAACAAACCAAACCAAACCAACATATCCTAAGATAGATAGATAGATAGATATAACCAGCAATAAAAAAAAATCGTGTCGGCTCTAAATAACCCATTGAGGTTGATATGCCGTAAAACGAATCAAACCAAACTAACCCAAACTGTAAAAGTTCCGTGACAAGGAGTGGTAGCACCTATGGGCAAATACTTAACCCCTAAACTGAGGTCAAAACACTATGAAAGTGTAAAAACAGTTTTTAATACCATCAATACATTTTTCTAAAAAAATTATTACCAGCAATGAATTTCTGAAGAAAGATTTATTACCACCAATACAATTTTGAAAAAAATATTACCAGCAATAAAATCTTGTCGGCATTCAATTACCCATTGAGGTTGATATACCGTAAAACAAAATTAAACTAAGCTAAATCAAACTCAAAAAGATCAAGATGAAGGATGGTGTGGGGGGAACAGCGGCTGAAATTTTTGATAACAACAACAAAGATGAGGACGTTCATCCGTGCATAAATCTTACTTATTATAAAACGCAGATTGTGTGTGTGTGTGTGTGTCTGTGTGTGTGTGTGTGTGTGTGTGTGTGTGTGTGTGTGTGTGTGTTACGTTTATATATTGGATCGGATTTCCTACACTTTTCAACCAATTTCAACAAAACCTCACAGGACTATGTAAAATTTCCTTGCGGTGGTTCTAACAGCGCCAAAATTTGGTAAAACACAATTGATTTTGCACAAAACCAATTTGAAAACACGATTAAGAGGCATTAATGAAAGGGGGACAACTCACTTCGAGTTATACTTATTATAAAACCCAGGTTGGTTGTTTGTGTGTGTTCGTTTATATATGGGATCGGATTTCCTACATTTTTCAACCGATTTCAACAAAACTTCACTTTTTTTTCTTTTGGCAGGTAGTGTTTCTTATTGTCTTGCACACTTTTTTCTTTATTTTTACATTCAGAATGCTTTAAAAATTCCATTTACAAGACAATTGTTTATAATAAAATTCTATTCAATCGGTAGACTCATAACGATTGAAAACAATGTTTTTGTTTGAGTTTGACCAATTCGTAAAAAAAAAAAAAATAATTAAGACATGCGTGTCCGTCAACCTTAAACAATAATCTTTGTCAATTTTATTTTTCAGTCTTTATGATGGTCGATACTTGATCTATCTCTTACTGTTACATCCCCGGGAAACGCCGGTCTCTACTGCTAGTAATATTAATAATAACTAACTCATCAAATAAGTTCAGATAGAAACCTATGAATACATTTGCGAATAGAAAACCGCCAAATAGGACTAGTTTAGAACTGCTCGTTGCCTTTGCGATGATGGTGTTAATTTTTTTTTAATGTCGTGTAGAATAAATGAAGAATAGAAAAAATATGTCTAGGTTGGAGGTTCGCGCTAGAAATAGGTGGGTGTTTACCGAAACATCGCCAAGAATAGAGTCGTTAAATGAAAAGCGGTCTTCCGCCAATATCTCGCAGTGGCCTTGAGCCAAATTTTTAGTTTAGTTTTCCGCATATACTCATTACTGTTCTACAAAAGGGAATGGCAAAGCGGGTGGCTCATTCGGTAGCGATGTTGTTTCTTTTGCGTTCAGCCTTGCCTATTCGAAAATTGGCTAGCTCTCCCAGTCATAGTAATCTCTAGCATTACAATCAAAGAGAAATGTTATATTTTCTAGCTCTCGGACATGTTGATAATTACACGATTTAACGGTGGTCGCCTTTTGCAATATTCTTTTAACACTAAGCCTGAAAAAGGAATATATAAAAGAACATTGAACACAAGAACAAATAATTATTCTTATACTGGTAAGTATCGTTTTCGGAATTAGCTCCTCTTTAATTCTATAATTGTTCCCTAGGGGTCGTTCTCCCTACACTATAAATACTGGGCGATTTCCCGCCTCGTTCTCTTTTTCATTTCTTCATTTCAGCAAACACCTCTACAATATAAGCTCTCGCAAAAGATAGCGTTTTCCCATTTATGGGAGACGCCATGAACATTATACACACATACACGAACATTCACAAAGAATACACACCAATGTCCAGACACACGCAAATGTTAATGTCTATGTCCATTGTAAAATTGTTGTTTAATATATATATATATATATATATATATATATATATATATATATTATAATTATTTTTAAAAAAAAATATGATTCCTTCGCTACATAAGAGTTCTTACGTTTCAAAAACAAGAGCCGAAAACCTTAAAATAATTATTAAAATTAAAATTAAAATGAGTTAAAGTATCAACCCCTGTTTCATCCTCGATCGAAAATTAACTCAATTTAATTTTTATTTTAATAATTATATTCAGGATTTCGGCTCCCGTTTTTGAAACATGAGAACTCTTATGTAGCCAAGGAATCTTTTTTTTTTTTTTTAAATAATTATAATTTAAGCTCTACTTCTGTATGGAGCACTGTTTTTTAAAAATAAAAACAAAAATACTAAAGAACTCCGGATTATTTACCTAACGTGTTCTTTCCTATTTTTCTACATATCTGCATATATATATATATATATATATATATATATATATATATATATATATATATATATATATATATATTTGGTCTTGTTTGTTTTCCTTTCATCTTCGGTTGGACACAACTAGAGTCTGACATTTTCTCGTAGCACGTGTCTCTAATCCAACAATATACTCAAACCCACAATTTCCTCTACATTGTATAATTATTTACTGACCTTATCTTAAGCTGGCAGGAGGATATAATATTTAAGGATTTTACCTAATTTTGTTTAATCATTTCAGCCCAAACAGGACAAGAAACCCACTAGGATGCAAATGGTTACTGAGTATTAGAACATATGAGAAAGTTTAGAAGATTAAAGTTGACAGGGAAGCAAGAAGCATTGGGCTGGAAGTAATATTAATTTCAAACTACTTCAGACAATTCCAGAAATGCATAATGTAATTTTCAGTTTACCCAAGTCGCACAAGGACAGAATGAAATACTAGATTGGCAGCTAGGTCTCATCATTTTACAGTTGAAATGGCGAGATGTAACCGTAAGTTCTATGCTAACAGTTTCTTTTATCGCAGTTCTTACTTGGAGAATTCTTTTCTGGCTTCTTGTTTCCCAGTCAACATGGATCCTTAAAAATGTAAATGCAATGTCAGTCGTTAGTGTCTGTCTTCTTAATTCTTGTTCTTTTATTGTCCTCTTTCTTTAATAGTAGATTTTCTCATATTCTCTAACACCCAGTAAATCCTTGCGTCCCAGTGGCTTTATTGCCTTTGATCATCAAAAATTTAAATGCAATGTCAATCGTTAGAGTTTATCTTCTTAATTCTTGTTGTTTTATTGTCCTTTCTCCTTAATAGTAGTTTTTCACATATTCTCTAACACTCGGCAACCACTTTGCATCCTAGTGGATTTATTGCCTTTGATCTTCTAATATTTTCATGCAATATCAATCGTTAGCATCTGTCTTCTTAATTCTTGTTCTTCTATTTGTCCTCAAAGCATTAATAAATATTCGTTCTTTATATTTGTGTCTATAAGCATTTCTTTCTTTCGGGTATTGGTAAATATTCGTTGTTTATATCAGGTCATCCCATAAGTTCTGTCCGAATTTCAATTTTTTGTTAAAATGAACGAAATTTAAAGAGTGTTTTATAATGTCTAATGGAGCTGAACATTATTTTTATGTTTAGATGCATTTAAACTGATCAAATTTTATTTCAGAGAACAATACAATTAAATTTTGTTTGATTAAAACCCTGCTAACATGGAAGTACCCAAGAATCGTTTGAGGCACATAATGCTTTATGAGTTCAATAAAGGAAACTCAGCAGCCGAAGCGGCTAGAAACATTTACTCAGTTTATGGAGAGGAATGTGTGAATGAAAGAACTTGCAGAAGATGGTTTGCAAAATTCAGAGGTGGAGATTTCATCCGTGAAGATGAAGATCGGACCGGACGTACAGTTGAGTTTGATGAAAAGCTTCTTGAAGCAGCCCTTGAAAAAAATCCTGCTTTATCAGTTGAGGAATTGGCAGTGGTTCTCAGTTAAAACCATATAACTGTTCATCGTCATCTTCAACAACTTGGAAAAGTTCCCAAACTTGGAAAATGGATGCCTCGTGAATTGTCCGAAAACAAACTCAAATCCCGAGTTGACGTATGCTTTTCTCTCCATTCTCGCCAACTTGTTTCACCTTTTTTGGATAGACTTGTGACTGGCGACGAAAAATGGATCTTTTATCGAAATGTTAAGCGTCGTAGACAGTGGATTGGTAAAGGGGAAGGACCCCAGCCACAGCCGAGAAGGGAACTTCACGGGCAAAAGGTTCTTCTTTCAATCTGGTGGGATCGCCAAAGAATAATCCACTTTGAATTCTTACCACCTAATGCAACAATTAATACTCAAATATACTGTCAGAGCGTTTGAACCAAGCTTTGAGGAAAAAAGACCTGCTCTAGTGAATCGAAAAGAGGTGATGTTTCATCAGGACAATGCGCGACCCCACACAGCAAGAATCACGTCACAAAAGATCGAAGAACTTGGTTCGGAGAAAATTCCTCATCCACCCAATTCTCCTGATCTTGCTCCTTCAGACTACCATTTGTTTCGTAGCTTAGAGAATCATTTGGAAGAATCAGTTTTTTTAACACATGAAGAGGTTAAAATTGACATTTGTGAGTTCGAATCAAAGCCAAAAGAATTTTACAGTAATGGAATTAGTAAGCTTGTTAATAGATGGAAGGAAGTCATAGATAATCAGAGAAAATACATTGTTGATTGAATCTGTAATTAAATGTAACATTTGGTCACTTGTTTTCTTTATTCAAAATTCGGACACAACTTATGGGATGACCTGATATTTGTGTCTATAAGCATTTATTTCTTTCGGGTATTGGTAAATATTCGTTGTTTATACTGTAGTCAACATCTAAAAATTAGTCATCAAGGATTTTCTTGATATGAATAAAAGTAAATATTTGACGGGAATAAGTAAATATTAGTCGTTTATATTTTAAACTATAAGGATTTATTTGGTTCGATAATAGGTTAAATTGATGTAAGACAAGGATGTGTCTTCTCACCGGACTTATTCAACCAATACGAAGTGACGATTCTGCGAGAAGTAGAATTTCTACTAGGATTCATTATTGCTGGCCACAATATCAACAACATAAGATATGCAAATGATACAATGTTGATAGGAGACACAGAAAGGAATCTACATGAACTCCTACAGAAAGAAGTGAAGAAAAATTACAATATAGTCTGCCAGAAGAAAGAATTCGTGGTTGTAGGGGAAAAAATAGTCCAAGATGAAAATTACAAATTTGAGATGGCAAAATTAAACAAGTGAAAATGTTGAAATATCTAGGAAGTGTTTTAACAGAAAACGGAAAGTTTGACTCTGAAATCCTAAGGTGTATTGGAATAACGAAATATGTCTTTCAAACGCTGAGCAAATATTATAAAACAGAAAAGAATCTCTCAGAAACAAAAAAAATGAGTAATGAACTGTAATGTAATATCAGTCCTCATATATGGCAATAAATGCTGAACAATCTTCTCACAGACGAAGAAGAGACTTGAAGCAACAGAAACAAAGAAAAGAATACTGAACTGTTACGTAATATCAGTCCTCCTATATGGCAGTGAATACTGGAAAATCTCCTCACAGATGAAGAAGAGACTTCAAACAAGAGATACAAAGAAAAGAGTACTGAACTATTATGTAATATCAGTCCTCCTCTATGGCAGTGAATGCTGGACAATCTCCTCACAGATGGAGAAGAGACTTGAAAAAAGAGAAACAAAGAAAAGAGGACTGAACTATTATGTAATATCAGTCCTCCTCTATGGCAGTGAATGCTGGACAATCTCCTCACAGATGAAGACTTGAAGTCACGATGTTATACAGAATGATTGTTAGAACAAGAGGGCATCGATGAAGTTTTAAAGAAAACGGAAACGAAACGGACACTTATACATAACATCAGGATCTGGGGCAGCAATACAGGACCAAAAAGTGTGAAAATAAGGATGAGAAACTTTCTGAAGGGTCATGGCACGACGACGACGACGACGACGACGAAGAAGAAGAAGAAGAAGAAGAAGAAGAAGAAGAAGAAGAATGATCTTGAACAGTGTTTAGGAAAGATAATAAAAAGACAAAATTTATTAAAAGGATGGGAAATTGTGGAGAGCCATGATCACCAACCTCTTGGACATGGCAGATAGGAGAATGAATTTGTGTAAATAGATGGCGGAACAAGGTTTAAGAGAGATTACAATAGGACATAACCTATTAATAGCTACAAATGACAGGAAATTGTGGAGAGCCATGACTTCCTACGTTCTGAGACGATACGGCATATAGAAGAAAATGGATGAGTTTGTGTAAATTGATGGTTGAACCAGAGTTAGTAGAAATTAAAAAAAGGAAATTTATTAAGAGCTATAAAGAACAGGAAATTGTGGAGAGCCATGATCGCCAAACTTCTGAAGGGACACGGTACAGAGAAGAAGTAAGGGTTGAGGTGGAGGAGGAGAAGAAGAAGAAGAAGAAGAAGAAGAAGAATGAGCTTGTATAAATAAATGGCGGAACAGTTTTTAGGAAAAATAACAAAAAAATAAAATTTATTTAGATCTACAAAGGACAGGAAATTGTGGAGAGTCATGATCGCCAACGTCCTGAAGGGACATGGTACACGCAGCAGAAAAAGAATGAGATTATTAAATGGATGACGGAACAAGGTTTAGGAGAGACGGGCTAGGATTGAGGAATCGGACTGACGAGTTTGAAATCTAGTCAAATCCATTACGTTCACTTACTTGGGAAAGGTATGAATCCTTTTTTCTCCCGCCTCCAGTTATGGGTAAATAGCAGGATAGACCGGGTTCTATAGACTTGGGTGGCAACTGGTCTACCGCAGAAAGAAATGGCAACCTACTGCGCGAAAAAATCTGCCTCGTCAGTCATGTATCGAAAGATATAAGCATGTATTATACATGGCACATAACTGAACAAAAAGGCAAAAACGTTGAATAACCCGGCCTCATACTTTTTTCAGTTTTCATGTCCTGGTTGCCATATTTTCCTATTCAAATGCGTCTTCGATTACTGGCGCTACACAATTTTTTCCTGTATCGTTTAATTAATTACCGACTTTTAATAATTCCTTTTCAACTGATTTTAAGTTGAATACTGGAACTTAGTAAAAAATGTTCTGTCAAAAATTCCAGACTTTATTTGAAAAAATTACGGTACAGATTTGTAAAATTGAATTGTGTAATATTGAGTATAAATAATTAAAATAAATGAGAGTAGTGTTTATCGACAATGAAGAGGGAAAAGAAGTGTGGCCGGTCAGGGATTAATAAAACAGTTACTGACAAAATAACTGTCTTTATTTTTATATCTGATAATTTATGATAGAAATTCATTATAAATTACTTTCTGTAGAGAGTGAAAATCAGAGAGAAAACTATTAAGACAAACATCTTATAATTCAGCATGTTGCTTCGTTCACATGTCCTTTACACTCGGCTGTTGCCGCAGATAAATAAAGATCCATTAGGTTTTTATTGCATGGAAAGACTGGAGTTACAAAATTAGAGACGCTGAAAGAAAGAAAGAAAGAAAGAAAGAAACAAACAAACAAACAAACAAACAAACAAACAAATCATAGCTGAAGTAAGAACACTGTCAGGGGTTTAGCGTCTGTTTTACTGTAATTAAGGAAAAAACAAAGAAATAAAACAAACAAGAAAAAGAAACAAAGCAAGCAAGAAAGAAAGAAAGGAGAGAAGTAGCAACGGGCGCTAGAACGTATCAGGCGTTTAGCCTCTTTTTTCTTGTAAGAAAGAAAGAAAGAAAAAGAAATTAGCACAAGGAAGAATGCTATCAGGCGTTTAGCGTCTGTTTTACTCTAACAAAAAGGAACAGAACATAGATAAAAGAAAGAAAGAAAGAATGAATGAATGAAAGAAAAAAGAAAGAAAGAAAAGGATATAAACAAAAACAAAAAAGATATAGAAAAAATAAATTGTTTCCGTAAAATTGTAAAATTATCGTATATGATTTTTGTGTTTTATAAGTTTTCGAATGTCTAGTTGTCAGCAAAAGAGACTGTCCAATATGCAGATTAAATAATGGAGATGTCAAAATCAGGGGAAAATTTAAATATCTAGGAACTGTTTTAACAAAGAACAGGAAAATTCAATACGAAAATCCGAAGGCGCATTGGGATAACGAAAGATGCCTTCCAGAATTTAAGAAAAGTATTAGGAAACCGGAAAATCTCGTTTTCGAAACAAAGAAACTTAGTTGTTATGTAATATTTGTCTTTCTATATGGCAGTGATATAAAGATTTTATTTTCATTATTTATAAAAAAAAATCTTGAATATATAGTATAGTCGTTTAGGTTTTTTTTTTTTTTTTTTTTTGTTACATAAACGTTTTTGAGAAAGGTTTATTCATCTGAAGGCCAGACGGTTTGTGTGTTAAATTCTATGTATTTTTATGGCCTTTTAGGCTCAAGCGGTGAACCGCCAAATTTGTTTGAAGCGTGTTGGATTTATTCTTTCGAATACTTGGAGATGATCTTCTTTTTTTGTACGAGAAACAACTTTGCTGGCCTTTGTGAACATTTTGCTGGAGCCGATATGACAGCCTGGCTTTAAATAAAAATGGCTGCTATCATCGAGAAGATGTGCAGAAGAACAGACAGGAGACAAGGGTGGGCTGTTTATTAGAACGGTCAGAACACAAGACCGGCACTCGAAAAGACGGTCCAGATACAAGGCAGATTCCTACACAAGAAAATTCCATATTGTGACGTGGATATCATAGACCACACAAAAGCTTATATATAGCGGCAACACAAAGAGGAAAAATAGATTGCCTGATGTTCGCTTAAGGCGTGAAATTGCCAGTCGACATTCAGTGTTGATTTCTATGTCCACACTGTTTTTACATGCGAGACGACACAAATATTCTCGGAAGAACCCGTATGCAAAAATCTGACGAAATTTGAAATGATTGATGAAAGGTTAATTGCACTGTAAGTGGATACAACGTGGCGAGCTCAAGCTCTAATTAAGGCATTTCTGATATTATCTCTAATCTTTCTTGGCAACTAGATTAAAAAAAGAATTTTGAATTCAAAACCATTTGAATCCATTCTCCTATGGCTAAAATAACAGTGTATGTATATATATATATATATATATATATATATATATATATATATATATAAATATATATATATATATATATATATATATATATTTCAATATATATATGTATATATTTCAATATATATATATATATATATTTCAATATATATATATATATATTTCAATATATATATATATATATATATATATATATGATGGACTCTCCCGTCGTATTCGATGTATGAGGGTCAAGCAGATCAATTCCTAGGAACCTACAGCCCAGACACCAGCACATATGATTTGATTATAGTCGTGAAGGTTTTGTGCAGAACCATCCACACTTTTTCAAGGGCCGAATACAGAGACCCGGCGCACTACGTGCAACGACCTCCACAAAAGACCCTCCGCAGGTTTTGAATTCAGAGTTTTCCTTCTCTTTGACTAGTTGCCATCCATGGCCATAGAACCCAGTCCGTCATATATATATTATATATATATATATATATATATATATATATATATATATATATATAGTTTATGTGATAATTTTGGTCTTTCAAAGTCACCTTAGGTTTCATCAGGCTCGATCCATTGAAAGAAGCCAGTAATCAGTCCTCGTGCCATCTTGTACACTCTTGTACAAGACAGCAATATGGATTAACAAGACACATGAAAATTCAATTTTGATGTCGAGCCTGTTGGGCTTAAGGATCTTCCTTTCAGGTGCAACATTTGCGCAAAACCTTGTAAAAGTAAGGCTGGTTTAACAAATCATTTACACTCTCATGATCCGTGACTCTGAAAGTTATATGAAAAATAAAAGAATTTTGTTGGGATGATGGTTTTCTGTCAAGAAATGACAACCAGTATATATATATATATATATATATATATATATATATATATATATATATATATATAGGTTGTAATCCGTTGGTATATTCCAGGCGAGTTCTATATATATATATATATAATATATATATATATATATATATATATATATATATATATATATATTGTGACGGACGCAGATAGCCCAACCACGCATACACGCATATATTAAGGTTAATCTCCGCCTGACAACAGAAGAGGTCATGTGGGAGTCACGAGATATTTTGGGAAAGCAAGTCAAGAGGTTGACTGACCCAATTACCCGTAGCAACAGATGTCTACATAGAAGCTAGACAGAGGAGTGATGTAAGCTTGAATTCGCGCCAAAACGCAGGACACGTGAGAGTTAGAAAATTACTTGGGAGTCAGTTGCTGTCTTGTCTTTGAAGAAGCAAGACTCGAAATCGAAGCGCTAATAACTTATGAACGGAATGATGAGACACATTTGATAATGATGGAACTTGTCCGATTCATCCCAGGTAACTACGGACAAAAAATATAAGAACATGTATTTCTGTTCGTTAACTTCAAATTGAAGACGATAAATCGCGTTATTTATCACAGAAGACGCAAAGAAATTTGTACGCTGAGAATACAACCTGCGTTTGAAGAAATAAAAAGTAAAACCAGACAGGAAGAAAGTATATATCTCTGTTACAAGCTGAATTGTATAAAGAAGAAGAAAGAAAGAAAAAAGAAAACCAGAGAGAGTAAGAAAGTGTATATCTCTGTTACAGGCGGACAGTGTGTGAAATTGTATTTGTGTCAAGAAAAGAAAAGAAAGAAAAGAGGAAACGTGAGAGAGAAAAGAAAGGACAATGATAAAAAAAGAGAACTGAATATAAAGATAATTAATTATATATTTAGGACCCGTGTTAGAGAGATACACATGCATCCATAAATTTTATGTTCTCACAAACACCTTTCCACATGTCAAAATAGTAATATATAAATCCTATCCCATCTCTTTTTTTGGTTATGCGTTGATTTCTGCGTTCGTAGTTATTCATACTTTTTTTTTTTATCAGTTCGGGTTCAGTCGAATCCACTTAGATTTGGGCACATTTTGGTATCCCAACATAAGTCTTGAGATTCTGGTCGTCGGATGTTTTACTCATGCTTATATTTTCTTTTATTTTAATATTTTGTGTATATGTACATATTAAAATTCTTATACCAAAATTCATTACACCTTATCGTTCATCCTTGAATTGTGGATCAGGATTCGTGTTGAAACTGAAGCGAACATGGGAAAAGATTACTGTTCGATTATCCTAATCGGACAGTGTTCTTTAAAATATTTTTGTTTACTAATTGTCCATTGTCATGATCTGAGAGAGATAGCCTGTATCTCTCCACAGATGTGATAATGTATATATCTTCTGGTCGGCGTATGATCGCCTTATAAACCCATTCGTCGACAAGGGCATATATATATATATATATATATATATATATATATATATATATATGTTGTAATCCGTTGGTATATTCCAGGCGAGTTCTATAAATACAACGTAGAATTTGAAATATGTTAAAACTGACTCACAAAAGACCGCTCCATCTTTATTCACAATAAACAGAGCAAATTTACTTTACAATTGGAATTATGATACCTTTAGTTAATGACCATTTTCACCTACGAATTTTAAAATTCGCAGGATAAGACTTTCTAATACTTAATGTAGGGTACATAATTTAATCCAAGATTTTAATTGGTAGAGACTAAAGGGTCACTTAAAGCTAGCGCAAGTGTGTATGTAATTAAATGAAGATATCTAAGTGTGTGTTGCAGCAGTCAGTTATACGAATATGTATAATTGACGTGGACAGATGCATCCGTTTTCGTTAATTTCCGTGAATTCCCGGCGAATAAAACTTTGAACGTCTGACCATTAGGATATAGGTCAGCCCTTCGCTCTCGCATTCATCCCTCCCCCAACGCAGGCTCTCCAACCTCCATAATATGATTCGACTAAAGATGCCTTCTTCTTTCCTATCTCACCTCCCAATAGACTTCCAATTACACACTCTTTCTTTCTTTCTCAAAAAAAACAATACACTACAAGCCGATACCAGAAACAGTTTGAAAAACCCTGTGAATATTAAAATTTAAATTCGTAGGTGAAAATAGTCATTTACTAAAGGTATCGTAATTCCAATTCTAAAGTATATATATATATATATATATATATATATATATATATATATATATATATATATATATATATCCGATGCAAGGAGAACGAAAGTAATATATAAATTCTAACGTTTACAGCATTAATCCAAAAGAGGGCTCGATACCGATAGTAAAGCAATAATTATTTATTTATTATAATTTTATCATATAGACAAAACCATTTTACTCACTACAAAGATGCAACTTCGTTTCAGTGCATTCCAACTGCACTTCGTCTGGTGAGAATCGAAAATGAGGTAATCATTTTAGATTCTCACCCGACGAAGTGCAGTTGGAATGCACTGAAACGAAGTTGCATCTTTGTAGTGAATAAAATGGTTTTGTCTATGTGATAAAATTATATATATATATATATATATATATATATATATATATATATATATATATATATTGTGTGTATTTAGGCAGCATCTTTTCATTCATACACGTTTCAATAAATAATATAGACAAGTGTTGTCTATTTATTTTATATAAATTATTATTAACTGGTAACAGAAGCCATTGGTTTATACCAACGGCTTTCCATAATTCATACTTCTACAATTCACTCTCGTCTGGTCATGTGTGACGTCATGAGATGCGGTGCGATTTTCGCTTCTAGCGTCTTATATGCGCGTGTTTATCATTGCTTAGAAATCATCTATGTAAACATTGACAGACTATCATCACTGTCTTGTCCGTATATTGTTTAATATATTGTAATTGACATCTTTGATAATGGCTTAAGTAAGCCGAAAGCTTAGATTGTATTAAAAAAAAAATATGGATCACTATTGTGAATTTCTTTCTTCGTTCAACGATAATGTTATTAAACTTATCAGATGTTACAAAAAAAATTTACATAAATTAAATAGACAACACTTGTCTATATTATTTAATGAAACGTGTATATATATATATATATATATATATATATATATATATATATATAGTGTGTGTGTGTGTGTGTGTGTGTGTAAGGCTGCAATCCAACCCCGTAAATATCTACTAGCCAGGCTTTGGCTACATCACGTTTAAACACCGGTTGTCGTACGTTAAGCAACGTTTAGCGTGGTCAGTAACTAGATGGGTTACCGCTTGGGAATGTCAGATGCTGTAAGCTTAGATGTGCGGGTGGTGTAATGGATAATGACTCGAAATTTTAAATCGGAGAGCCGAGTTCCGGTTCCCGTTGGGCTCGTTATATTCACTTACGCGCAAATAAAGGGAATAATGTATGAATCCACCTCTTCTCCCCCAACTACGGGTTAATTAGTAAGACTTGTTTCACTAAATCTTTATTGTCTAAAAAAATGAAAGGCATGCAATCTAAAAAAAATTACTGGCTTTAAATAACCTGCAAGGAGCTGATAAGCCGTAGAAAATCAGTCAATCAATGAAATACTAATTAGCTGAACAGGCGTGTCTTTGAGGATTATTTACATTCTTTTGAATATAAATGTCTAGAAACTACCGTGACCAGAAAGTTAGGAATCATTTTACATAATGATTGTAATACAGAATTGATCCCCCATATCCGTATTATAATTCATTGTTTGTTTATCAAATTCTGATTAGCTATAAATCCACCTCTTCTACCCAGCTACAGGTTAATTTGTAAAACTTGTGTCACTAAAACCATTATTATCGAAAAAAACGTAATTAAAATCCAAAAATATTTTCTGGCTTTAAATAACCTGCAAAGGGTTGATAAACCGTAGAAAACGAATCAATCAATCAATCTACTGATTAAGCAAAAGAATTTTAAAGAAGAAATTAGTAACACTTGTAAAGCATTATTATCGCCAAAATATATTCTTAGAATCTAAAAATATTTTCTACCTTTAAATATCCTGCAAAGGGTTGATAAGCCGTAGAAAACGAATCAATCAATCAATCTACTGATTAAGCAAAAGAAATTTAAAGAAGAAATTAGTAACACTTGTAAAGCATTATTATCGCCAAAATATATTCTTAGAATCTAAAAATATTTTCTACCTTTAAATATCCTGCAAAGGGTTGATAAGCCGTAAAAAACGAATCAATCAATCAATCTACTAATTAAGCAAAAGAAATTTAAAGAAGAAATTAGTAACACTTGTAAAGCATTATTATCGCCAAAATATATTCTTAGAATCTAAAAATATTTTCTGCCTTTAAATACCCTGCAAAGGGTTCATAAGCCGTAGAAAACGAATCAATCACTCAATCTGCTAGCAAAAATATTACGGCACGTAACCTGAAGGCGTATTACAGGATACAGGATCCCATGGTGGGCGATAGTGCAAAGTTATGTTGTTTAAAACCTTTCCCAAGAACATTATTTCAAATTAAATGTAAGCGGTCCCAGCCGAAATTCAAACACACCATTGTCTGTTTATTGATATTTAATTTTGTCTGTGAGTTGTCGAAACTACAAACGGCATCTTCTGAGATTGTCTGGAATCGAAAGAAAATGACACCGAAGGGAACAAGTTTTCGTCGTATTCGTTTCCCCCACCCCTATTTTTCACGAAGATACAATTAGAGAATGGTGCCGACAAATTGCCTTCTTGAATGTTCGTATTACGTTCTCTTGCGGCCAGGTACAAAGGTCAATCTCACATAATGGCGAAGAAAACCGCTTTTCTACAGACAATTCCGTCAATTGTTCGATTCTGTCTCGCTAGTAGAATTCTTCATAGATTATCTGCATCGATTATTGGTAAAAAAAAAATAAAATTTGTATTTATATTCCTGCGTCTGTCTATACGCTCGGATTTGTACAATGTCGGAGAATCAGTCTCATTTTCAGAAAGCTTTTCCTCTTTAGATCATTCGACGATTTTATTAATTCTACGAAAATAAATGTTGTTCATGAGGTCAAGAGTAGAAGTTTGAAACAAAAATGCAGTCATATTGTTATGGAGTCCACACTTTTCTGATATAAATGAACTCGTCCTGCTGCCATAAAATAGACACAGTCAGTCAGAGATGAGAGAAGAGGAACAGGGTGGAGAAACAGAGTGGAAAGTACATAGACACTGTGATTGAGTTGACGTTAAAAGTCAGTTACAAGGACGCCCGACTCTAAAGAAGTTTACTTCGAGACTGTATATAGTGATCTTTGATTAATACTAACCGGCGTTCCTGGATTTTACTAACAGCATTACCTTTTGTATTTTGTGTAAATACATTTAATTTCTTAGCTTAAATACTTGCGTTTGTCATTTATTGGAGACTGATTTTTCACGTGGGATCCACAACACATATAGTAATGGTAATTGTAATAAAAATTGTTTCACGACAGCGAAATTGTTTCACTACATGCGATAGTCATTGACCGAGCAGACAGTATTGTTTTCGGTTGAAATATAACCTATCGATGGTTGAGGTGGGAGAATAGAAGGCTCATGCCTTTACCAAGAGTATTTTGCGTGAAAGTGAATGCACGATAATAAACTTGAATTTGAACATGGTAATCTACCTCCTTTTTGAAAACTTTGTTTAAATATTAATTCTTTGATTATTTTTTTTCCTGCCTCATACAAGTAGGGAGGTAATTTTTATTCCTGGCTCACAGACGTGGAATGTTCCTCTTCAACAGGAAGTGCATGTTGGCACTTGAACTAAGTTGAAACTTTATATTTCAGTTTCAACTCTGGGTGCTATGCACATTGTTCATGGATTTCTTTTTTGTTGCTTATTTATTTGTTTTTTTGTTTTTTGCTTGTTTTGGGGGGCTTTTTTGTGTGTGTGTGTGTGTAATAGAAGATAGGCTGTCCCCCGCCCGGACAATACTATCCCCCCTTCTCTTGAACAAGGTTAGAGGATCATACCCCGTTTCCTGTTTAGGAAGGGTTTCTCAAATCGTTTCCTTTTCTCCTGCCTCTGTAGCGTTACTGTTATGAACCCCTTGCGTTGTGCGCGGTTTGTGGTAACGTCTCTTCATAATGAGGGTACCGGATTGGCAGCTCTTTGTTGTTCCTGGCAAGTAGTTGCTTAGCGTCTTGAGGGGCTGCTGTGATCCACAGTTCCATAATATCGGTGTTCTTGCAATGCTATGTCGGGCATAGAAGGGTGTACCTACATCCACCTCCGGTGGGCAACCCTGAAACTACATTATGTTGCAGTCTGCGCCACTTCCTTTCTGCTCATGTCACATTTGATGACCGTCTTCTGCTAATACATTAGGTTCTTTTCCTTACCAACATAACTCAATATGACTGTAAACAATCAAAAATATAAACATCAACCAGCTCAAAAGAATGTCATAAACCTTTAAATATTTCTTTTTCCAACATCCGTGGTATTTGTATCAAATTCTAGTGTGGAATCGTCCCTATTCGAAAAGTCTCCTAGCTCAACTCGTCAATCCCCTCCCCTGATTTCTCTGATTCCCAGCTATCTTCCTCTCCTTAGAAAGGACTCTAAAATCCACATGCATGGCCTTGGAGTTTATGTCTGCGATCATGTCCCGCTGCTTAGGGAACTATCTCTTGAATTTCCAGACTATTCGTATATGTGTCTTCGTCTATAAGCGATGTCTTCTTTCTCTGTCGTTCCCCTTCCTCTCAAGACTGTGGTGTAATCGATAGTATTTCCGATAATATAGATTAGCCCATCTCTACATCCGGTTGCGCACATATTCGTGTTCGGTGACTTTAACGCCCACTATACCGTGTGGCTTAATCACTCTGTAAGTGACCTCGCTGGCATCCAAACCCTGAGCTTTTCAATCACTCAATCCCTCACGCAAGTAGTTGACTTTTCTTATGCGTTTCCCTTCAGTAACCCTGACGGTAACACTTCCCTTCTCGATTTGTTTTACCTCCACCCCTGACGCTTGTCGAGCTACGCAGACCTGCCTTCTTGGAAACTCTGATTACACCGTAGTATCTATTAACATTTCTTTCACTCCCCCTCCAGCCAAGAACCCTTACTAACAGAATATCTTTCTGTTATCAACTTACGGACTGGGACTCGTTCAGTGATTTCCTTCACGACGTCCCTTGCAATGTGTTTTTTTTTTAATCACCCCGTTCAAAAATGTACGTCTGAGGTTTCCTCCTGTGTAAAAGCTGGTATCGACGCTTTCATCTAAGCAAGTTAAATCGCGCTCATCTCCTTGGTTCTCAGCTGCTTTCTCAGCTACCATAGCCCGTAGGAATCACTTCTTTCGTCTGTACCGAAGCGACATGATTGCAACAGGCGTCTCTTTGTTTTTTCTCGTAATGAGTGCAAGTGTGTCCACAATGAAGCAAAGTTATTATTTGCTGATAGAATAAAACAACGTATTGCATGTCTCAGATTTGCTTCTAAAGATTAATGGCGTCTCTGCAAGAGTGTGTTGAACAACAGCAAATCCACAATCCCTCCTCTATTCAATCAATTCGAAATTCAAACTTCCGCAGCTGATAATGCTGAATGCTTTGCTAGGAAATTCTCATCCAACTTGACTTATCTGGAGTACCCATAACTGATTTCCCTCCCTAGAACTGAGGCTCTGTTGAGTGAGATGAGCATAACACCGTCGATGGTATTGGACACCATATCTAAATTAGACTCCCAAATAAGTGATGGTGATGGGATACCAGCCTTAGTTCTAAAGAAATGTGCTCTTGAGCTGGCTCGACTTCTCCCCAATCTATATAGCTACTGCCTCACTGACTCTTGCTGCTGTCCCTGCTTTTAAGAACTCTGGAGACCCTTCTGACATCTAACTACCGTCCTGTCTGTCTCCTACCACTCTTTGGCAAAGTCTTTGAGGCTTTAATAAATGCCGAAGCGGCTAAGCCTATGACAAACAATATGGTTTCCGCTTTGCCCGGTCTACCGCTGACGTGCTTACGACCATAATTGAATTTGTATATCAAGCTCTTGATAATAACGGCGAAGCTTGAGCTGTGGCTTTAGATAACTCTAATTCATTTGATAGGGTTTGGCCTGCCAGCTTTGTTCGTAAGCTTGGGTGATACAATATTAAAGGTCGATTATTTGATTTAATTTTATCCTACACTGTTTCTGATCTTCATCAATGACCTTCCCGATGTCGTCAGTTCGCAGACGACACTACCATTTACTCCTCTCTCAAATCCGACATTGTTGACAAAGTTAACCCGGCAGTTGGTCTCGAAAAGGAACTCAAATCGCTGGTTGACTGGGGCAGGAAATGTCTTGTGAATTTTAATGCATCCAAAACGAAACTTCTTTCATTTAACCATGATAGATCAACCTCCCTGCCTCCTGTCGACATGGCTGATGCTCAACTTCACGACAGCGTCTCTCTACTTGGTCTCATGTTTTCTACTGTCCTGGAGTGGAACAACAACACTGAATCAATAGCTTTATCTAGCGTAAGTTGGTTCTCTGTGTCGCGCTAGAAGATTTTTCTCGTCTGAGTCCATCCTTCACATCTACAAATCTACCATTCGCCCGTGCATTGAATACTGTTGCCATATATGGTCTGGTGCCCCGCTGTTCATCTCGAGGTTCTCGACAAAATCCAAAGACGGATATGCAATGTGATAAGCTCTGACCTGGCATCTCGACTGCAGTTACTTTCTCACAGACGTTATGTGGCTTCTCTCTGTCTTTTCTACAAATATTTTCATGGCAAATCTTCTGACGAGCTACTTTTACTGGTACCCCAACTGCATGAATTTAAGCGTTCTATTAGGTTGGGATCGGTCCCACCCTTTCATTGTCGAAACATTTAAATGTAACACCCTCTTCTACTCCAACAGCTTATTCTCTCGAACTCCCCGACAGTGGAATTCCATTTCTCTTACTTCCTTCCCTGCTTACCTGGTAGGTATAATCTTTAAATATTCAAATGTAATGCCAATCGACATCTTCTGATGCCTTGATCTTGATCCTCGTCCTTCTCTTTATCCTTTCCTCAAACACCCCCTCTTTACTCTTGCTCCCACTCTCTGTAACTCCTTGCATGCTAGTGACACTCCCGCCTTGCTTGGGATGAAATGCTTTAAAAAATACAGATTTTACTTTTTGCACATATACTGAGGATAGCATGGATCGAATATGTGAGCGAGGTTTTATTTCTCGTAAATTTTTTGTTTTAAATAATGTATTCCTGTTAATTTTTTTTCCCAAAATATATTGCTAGTAATTTTTTTTCTTTTTCAAAAATGTATTACCGATAATAATTTTTCTTCAAAAATATATTGCTGGTATTAAAACCTATTTTTACACTTTTATAGTGTTCTGACACCAGTTTAGGGGTCAACTATTTACCCATAGCTAGGACCCTAACAAGTGCTACCACCCCGGGTCAGGGAGGACCTGGGAACACCAGCAATTGAGGTGGTTCCACGCTCCTCAAAACCTTCTGAACAGAGGCCTTGCTGTCAGATGTAGTTTATCGTCATACCCAGGACGCGGTTGTAGTTGCATGTATGCATTACGTGCATTAAAAATTAATATTTTATAAAACCTAGAAATATTATCTTTTTATCATTTCTATTATAATTCTGATTGTCCCTCCCTTAGTTAGTACGACCGTTACGCCCTGTCAATACCTCATGAAAAATAGACTATTCTGTTTTGACCTTGTGTAAACGTGTAACTAGCATATCAGAGACGCTACTTGGTTTCAATGAAAAAATGAAAGAAAACGAAAGAAGGGAGGGGAGACGGAAATTTTTTAACGCTTCTTTTAGTGAAATAGAAGAAGTTGTCAATTTCAAATCTTTTTTTTTTTGGACACCTTTACTTATAAATATTAATAAAGATGTTTGCAAGAGAGGTTTTTGGCTCGCAAATTTAAATGTTACTTTGTCATAAAAACATAACATCCGTAGTATTTACGCCATAAAAATGGCGATATTAAATGTTTCCTTATAAAGGACTGAACAGCCAGCACATTTGTCGGTTGAAATTTATAAAATCTTTTTCTTAAAACAACAGGTAAATAGGTTTCTCAAGTCCAGCAAATCTTCCAGTATTTATGTGGGTTTCCTAACTAACCTTTTGCTTGAAGTAGTGTGGAAATTTAAATATAACTTTGTCATAAAATCTGTAGGATTTATGTTATAGTAAAGGGGATATTAACTGTTTCATTATAAACACATTATATCATTATAACATTTGGCATTCATTGACCGAGCAGCCAGTACTACGGTCGGTTGAAATTTATAAAGTTTTTCTCTTAAAATAATTTATTCAGGAAAACAGGTTTCTCAAATCCAGTAATCGTTATCGATCTTTGCAGTATTAATGAGGAGTTTCCTTCCAAACTTTTTGCTTGAAGTAGTGGGGAATGACAATATCTTAATGATGTCAGTATTTTCTTTTCTAATTACATGTGCTAACCGTTTTAGTTGTTGCTGCTGTTGAAAGTCATCAAGTGATGTAGTTTCTGTTATTTTGGTACAGTATTTTGTTTGTGATTCTGTAGCGCCAAACTAATAGAAACCATTCAAGGAAAGAAAAAGAACTTTATTGTTAGATTGTCAATCAACATCACCAATTTAAAGATTGGAGCTGAGTGAGTCAACATTTAACCTTATCAACTTAAAATTGTCATTAGGGCTTAGAACATTATCTCAAAACAAAATATTATTGTAAAATAAAAAATATTGTTATTTATATTGCAACAAGCAGATCATTGTTTAGTTCACGTGTAAATAATGGTGATGATAATATTCGCCATTCCCTAATAAGGAAACATTCAGAATTGACTGAACAGCCAGTGTTACTCAAGTTACGTTTTCTTTCACTCCCTAGCTATGGACCTGGAATCAAAGTGTAGCATCTGTTCTCTTCATTTCTAATGGCAATATTAGTGGTTTCCTTTGAGCAGCTAGTATTACTGTCAGTTGAAATTTATAAAATCTTTCTCTTATATAATTTTTCAGGAAAACAGATTTCTCAAGTCCAGTATTGCTTTTTCCAGTACTGATAAGGAGTTTCCTACCTAGCATTTTGTTTAAAGTGTTGTGGAATATCAAAATCTTGATGATGTCAGTATTTTCTCTTGGAGTTACATTACTACTTGCTTACAACCGTATCACGTTTAAACACCGGTTTCCGTACGATCACTGAAGTTAAGCAACGTCGAGCCTGGACTGTACCTAGATGGGTGACTGCTTAGGAATACCTGGTGCTGTAAGCTTAGATGTTCAGGTAGTGTAATGGACAATGGTTCGATATTGATAATCGGAGATCTGAGTTCCAATTCTCGTTAGCTTCGTTATATTCACTTACGTGTAAATACCCTTAGAAAAAGGCATGAACCCAACTCTTCTTCCGTCAGCTATGGATTAATTAGTAAGACATATCATTAAATATTTATTATCTCCTAAAGAAATTATTACAATCTAAAAATATTTTCTCGCTTTAAATAACCTGCAAAGAGGTCGATAAGCCGTAAAATACGAATCAATCAATCAATACATTATTGATTGCACAAAATATTCCCTGTCTTTATTTTGTAGAGGTACTACACATAAGTGAACAGGAGGTGAAAACTAAGTACTGTCGATAACCCTTTTATTTTGGAACCCATGGATGGTTTGGTCTGATGTGGATGTGCGGAGGTGTAAAGTATAGCAGTTTGAAAGGCGATCGAATTCCAGTCGGTTTTGTTTCATTCACTTACGTGAAAATGCCATTGGGAAAGGTATGTATCTATAGTCTCCTCCACAACTACGGAAGTTTGATATCATGCAAAACGGTATTTTTCGTCGTCCATTACAAAGGTACCATATAATTAAAAGGTACTATATAATTAAAAGGTACCATATAAATAAAAGGTACTATATAATTAAAAGGTACCATATAATTAAAAGGTACTATATAATTAAAAGGTACCATATAATTAAAAGGTACCATATAATTAAACCTTGGTTTAATCCCTCTTGGTGATAGCCAAACATTGTCTTTTGTCACTTAATAGTTAGTCCTTTATTCTCACTTTCCTTAGCTACCTTGTTTAAATACTCCACTGTTAATATTTAACAGCCCCCGCTGCCACAAGGGATGTATGTGGCACAAGGCCGGGATTACCGTGAGTTCTCCGAGCCCTTAGGCTCGGCCAAAAATATTCCCTTAGAAGCCGCATAAACGGGTTCAGGGTCTGTCTACCTCCCCGGACGAATCTTTGCCCTTCGGTAACGTCGCGTCCGGGTTCCTCTCTGCTCAAGGCAGAGAGTTCGACAGTTGAACAGGCTATGGCACCGTTCCCCGAAAACACTCCATTGTTCTTCTAAAGACAAATATCGCAAATATATATACTTATTGAAAAAAAAAGAAAAAAAAAAGGAGTCATTGAGTCCCTTTCAATATCATCACAGTCCAAATGCTGAGAGTGACGCATTGGTTGTCATAGCAACAGGGTAGAGTGGCATCTACAACAATGACGTCATAATCCTGCAATCAAATCGCATTTTGCAATAATCCACGGCCCGCGAAAATTCTCTTTTTCTTTTTCTCACCACTCTCTTTCATCCTCACCTTTCTCTTCTTCTGAACCTTCTCTCTCATCTCTCTTTTTCAACCACTTTTTCTCTCTCTCGTTATAACACTCTCTTTGTCTCTCTTTTTCAGTACCTTCCTCTTTCTTACACATTCTTTATGCCTATCTCTTCATTGTCCTCTTCCTCTTGCGTTCAATTTTTAAATTTTCGCTCTCTTTATCTCTCAATCGCTCTTTTTCTCTCTCCAACTCTACCTAACTCTTTATCTCTTTCTTTTCATCACTCTCTTTTTCTCATTCTCTATATCTCTTTATCTCTTCCTTTCTCTCTCTCTCTCTCTCACTCTTTTTCACTTTATCTCTCGCTATTTTCTACCTTTCTTTCTCTAATTTTAACAACACTGTCATTCTCGTCTTTCTTTCTATTCTTCTCTTCGCTTTTGTTTCCCCTTTTCTTTCTCTTACTTTATTTTTCTCTCCTTCCCTCTCTTGTCCCTTTTTATCATTATGTTTATCTCTCGCTTTCTCTATCTCACATTGCCACTATCATTTCACATCAACTCTCTTTCTATAGATTAATCATCATCTAACTGAAAATAGCCCTATTTATTTATTTTTCATGGAAAGACGTCGGTACACATCCCCAGAGAAATGATTTGTCTTCGTGCCATTTCTTTTAAATGAGCATCATTTTTCCTCAGCGTCATGCGTTTGTAGAAAAATTTACAAACATGGCCGCTGTTGCCATAAATTTCCATCCACTTGATAAATGAATTCCTATAAACACACAACACTTTCCGTTCGATTTCCTAACGTGTCTCTCTTAACAACTGTAATCATGCGCAGCAAACAATTTTCTATGTGGACGGCAATGAAGGATCCAAGTTAAAACCATCTCTGTTCCACACTTGCCGTCTTTATTTCACGCTCGCATATGCACATACCAAGGGAGATATATCAAAAGTATTTTCATTTCTAATCAATGGGAAACCTATCGAGAGAGCCTGTGTGCTTTTGGAAGCGTATCAAATATCCTACACTTGATGTCTTTCAAATATCTTAGCTTTTCCGAATCGCTGGTTGTCGGCCTCTCATCGACATTACGCTTTAAAGCCAACTGATGGCCGCCTACTTCTTAGGGTTTACTTCAAGGGACATGCCACCATTTTTAAAATAGTTCCGAGTAGCGAAGTTAGATACGGTTTTAATTTCCTTTCACTTCCCAAATTCTGCATGCAGCTTCAACGGCTTTGATTTTCATCTTAAAATCTGCGTTCTTTACTGTCACCGGCTCAGGCCTTTACAGCCCAAACCCATATTTGCTACGTCCACAAAGTTGAATTACCCTCATCGCTTACATATTCCTTTAAAATAATGTTTAATTTCCTTCGACTTCGAAAATTATGTAACTAGATTCAGCGGTTTCGTCCCCTAATTTAAATCAATGGCTCAACGTTTAGCTGGTTAGATAATTTAAACTATTAATGCCAGCCGGAAAGTTGGGTATTAATTGATAAAATTATAGTTAAAATCCTGTATTAAATATCAGTCAGTTATCTATGTATCAGGCGCGATACACGCTTAGGCAATCATGTATCATTCGATACATGACTGACGCGACCGATTTTTTTTTCCGCGGTAGGTTGCCATTTCTTTCTGCAGTAGACCAGTTGCTATCCAAAGTTACAGAACCCGGTCTTTTCTTCTATTTACTCATAGCTGTATGGGTGTTGAGGGTGGGGAGAAGAAGAGGATTCACACCTTTCCCAGGGGTATTAACACGGAAGTGAATTTCAGTCAGTTATGTGCCATGCGTGATACACGCTTAGGCGATCATGTATCTTTCGATACATGACTGACGAGGCAGATTTTTCCCCGCAGTAGGTTGCCATTTCTTTCTGCGGTAGACCAGTTGCCATCCAAGACTATAGAACCCAGTCTGTCCTGCTATTTACCATGGGGAAAAGAAGAAGAGGATTCATACCTTTTCTAAGGGTATAAGCATGTAAGTGAATGTAATGGATTTGACTAGAATTCGAACTCGCATCTCTGATTGCTCATATTTAATTATAGTTTTTGTCTGAATTTCAGGGGTGGAAAAATAGGAAATGATGCAATTCGCCGACAAAGAAGCTTCCAGAAAAATTGAATCAACTTTGGCGCAATTCTTAATATATAAAAAAACGCCTACGCAAGTTTTCTTAAACAAATAAAAAACTCGACCACATTCTTTTGACCAATGGGGTGTACAAAAAATACATGGTCACTTCGTAAGAAATTTGTGGAGCCATAACGCGTGTGCCCATCAGAACAATATAAAAACGGCAATATTTTCCAACTCCATTAGAAGAGTTCACTTGCTTGGCATGATGAATATAATTATTTACCTGCTGCCCCACGCAGCAAGATGTGGCACAAGGCCAAGTTTAAAGTGGGGTGTCCGAACCCGTAGGATCGGGTAAAAATTCCCTATAGACCACGAAAAAATGGAGTCAGTTTCCCGAGACGAGACTCTGCCCTTCGGCAGAACCTCGTCTAGGGGATACGCTCTGATGTATATAACTGTGTCTCAGCGCCTCCCGCTCCTTTGGCCGCTGAACGAAGTGGATCAAATTACGATTCTTAATGCTTTTAACGCCTCGCAGAGACTTAAAGAAAACAAAACACGAACGATTCAGTTTTTGTTTTCAGATTTTTCCACAAGTTTTTGTGTATTAAAAAGAAAAGGGAAATAAAAAACAGAAGTAATCATTATTTACAATATTTGAACGATTGTCCTTATCTTTTTTTGTTCTTATCACAACGTTTCGACGTTTGTGTCCTCCGGCCTTCATCGATAACCGACAGAGAATTCTGAACTGAATCCTTTATTTTATTTACGAGGGTAGACTTTTCTCATTCAACTGAACATGTTTAAGTATATCTCGTCTAGTTATTTTTTAGTGCTGCTCAGTTATTTTCCGCCCGTCCACTAAGTTCAGATGTACACTGCCCACTCCAAGGATTGAACTGACTATGTCATGTCATCATATATATATATATATATATATATATATATATATATATATATATATATATATATATATATATATATATATATATATATATATATATATATATATATATATATAGTTATAAGGCATGCTATATATCTGGGATAAAGTACTCAATATCAGAGAAAGAGCATATGTAAATATAAAAGTGAACATTGAAGTCAAAACTTAGAGGCGGCTGTGCATTACGTCATTTTTCTCTACCACCGGTAAAGCGGTGGTCAGGTGTCAAAGGATTAAATTAACTTTAGAGCAGATATGAGCGTTCAAAAAAAAAATGGGATTTTTTTGTAAGTTGATTTTGATAACCAGCAGCTTCTTTTGTAGATAAATGATACAGCACGTCAGGCTATATGCCGGTTCTGTGTAGAATACAGGTTCGATTTCTATCGGAGGACACATATTTTCTATGAAATTCCTCGTACATTCAAACCGGTAAATGTTGTTAATACTACTTTTTATTATAAACAGAGCATTTATAAAAAAAAAATAAAGTATAAGCAGATAATATATATTTTCGACGTTTTCGAGTGTCTTTCAGTTCAGTATTTATGTTTATGTATCGTATACGACAACAATCCTTCACGGGATTTGCAAACAAATCCACACGAAGGCCAGACTGAAGGATTGACCGTCATATGGGTTGATGTATTAGCCCGAGATTTAGTGTTAATTCTTCATTCTCTCGAATGATTGAGACGATTCTTTTCAAAGTTAGTTATACCTTGGTAGCAGGTATTTCTCCAGTTTGCTCTGTTTTCAACAGCAATTTGAACTCATCTAGAGGGATGTTTGCAGCAATTAAATTGTGTTTTAGTTTGTCCTTGAAACATAACCAAGGTCGGTCTACCGTTAGGCTTACCATAAAAAAGTTGACCATACATGAGGATTATATATATATATATATATATATATATATAGTGAGAGAGAGAGAGAGAGAGAGAGAGAGAGAGATTGATAATATTAGTGGTAAATATACACATACATATGCAATCATATATCTAAAATATCTAAATATATATACATACATACATACATACACATACATATATATTTGTATAAAAAATAAATCCGAGAGGATAGAATCCAGTTAGAACTCACTCTCATACATACACTCTCACTAAATTTTATTTTTTTTATTCCTGGAGTTGTTTTTTCTGTTTTCTTTTTGAATTTGTAGGTCTGATGAATTAGATCGTATTTACGATTCCAATGGAATAAATTATGACCATGGAATATTAGTGTTTAAACCTTTGTATTATATATATATATATATATATATATATATATATATATATATATATATATATAGCCGACAAAGAAACCTATAAAAAAGCATACCTACAGATCCCTTTCCAGAATACCAAAAACAATTAACTAGCTCACTAAACATAATGCTTCGCAACAATCTAATCGACAAGGAAACATACACAGCACTTACACCCACAAACATTACACCTGCTCGTTTCTATCTCCTTCTTAAAATACACAAAAGCAACAACCCAGGAAGGCCGGTTATTTCATCGTTCAACTGCCACACGACAAAAATTTCCAAATACATAGATCATTACATACAACCGCTAGCTAAGGAAGTAAAATCATACATCAGAGACACAACAGATCTACTGAACAAAATTAATCACATACAAACAGTACCAGAGAAAGCTACTCTAGTGACTATGGACGTTAGGTCACTCTATTCAAACATTAAAAACATCGAAGGGCTAACCGCCCTTCAGGAAGCACTTACTAAAAGAAGAAAACAAGACCCCCGCACCACAGAAGTCATCATAAAACTCATGGAGCATGTCCTTACATTGAATACTTTCAACTTCAATGGAGCACACTACCTTCAAATAAGAGGCTGTGCCATGGGCACCATTGCAGCTCCATCATATGCTACAATATTCATGGGAAAATTTGAGAAAACCCATATCTATCCAATCACTGGTAGCGACTGCGTATTCTATGCAATATATATCGATGATATATTCTTTGTATACACGGGTAGTGATGACAAACCTACCCAATTCCTTATCACCCTAAACACATTGCACGACTCAATTAAGTTTGACTATGAAAAATCCACAAAATCAGTAACATTTTTAGACACCCGCATTTACATAGATGAAAACAGGACACTACAAACGACACTACACCCTAAAATCACCGACACCCACAACTATCTACACTTTAAGTCTTCCCACCCTAAACACCTCAAAGAGAACCTTCCCTATTCACAAGCACTTAGACTCAGAAGGATATGTTCCAACAATGAAGAATTAAATAAACACATTGAAAATCTGGAGCATCAATTCACAACACGTGGCTATGAACAACACCTAATCAGGGAACAAATAAATAAAGCAATTTCCACACCTAGAGAAGACACCCTAATGTACAGAATTAAAAATAAATCTAGCCGCATCCCTCTAGTAACCACTTTCAACCCCACTCTGCCTCCACTATCCCAAATAATCAAACGTCGCTGGGAAACACTACATCTCAAACCAGACCTAAAAAACTGTTTAAGGAACCTGGCCTTCTTGCATATCGTAGACCTAAGAACCTAAAAGAAATCATAGGTAGTAACCACATTTCAGGAGACAAGGTAATCCGTAATAAACTAAGAACAAAAACAACAGGATTTTCCCAACCATGTAACAACAAAAGAAGTTTATGTTGCAACCATATTGAAAACACGAATTCATTCACTAGCTCAGTCACTAAATCTACTTTCAAAATCTACCACGATTCTAACTGTAGAAGTCATAACATAATTTACCACCTAGAATGCACACTATGCCAGAAACAATATGTAGGAAAATCTGAATGGCCCTTTCACTACAGAATTAACAATTATCGTAAACGAATTAAGTCGACTCCCCATGAAAAAGTATTACCTGTAGAACAACATTTCCGCCTGGAAAAACACGATTTCAAAACCCATGCCAAATTCACTATAATTGAGAGAATAGAAAACTTCAGAGCAGATAACATTAAAAAGATTTTAGAGTCGCATGAAAACAAGTGGATACAACGTCTAAAAACAAAATATCCAGTCGGGCTAAATCACAAATTTAACAATATATAGATATAACTCAACAAATAAAAAAACCTACCCACATTTCTCACCCACACAAGACAGACAGGCTTACGGAGGTGTGGTGGCCTCACACTTATACACTCACCCACACGAATATACACACTTACACACATCATACGCACTCACTCCCTAATGAGCCAAATGATAACACACACAAACACTAAACAGAGACACATCCCCTCACCAAGTCCAATAAAACTGTCAAACTGACCAGAGAATTCATAGCAGCATGTATCTATCCAGCTCTTATCTCAAATAACAACTTAAAAGAGACTGTTTGACCAACACAAAGAATGTTAAAAGATTCATGTTAAAAAGATAAAAAAATAAAAAAACAAATGAAAACTACAGACAAAAGTTCATTTTCTCCATCATGACATTCATTTCTGTAGTTTAGTGCTAGCAGCAAGCAGAAATATTTCTCCTCCCGATGATGGCCATTTCGGCCGAAACTAGTCGAGGAATCTAAATGGAATAATAATAATAAAAAAAACGAAAGAATATTAATCTACAACCCAGTGTGTCTGAAGATTTTAATTTTTTTTATTGTTCAAAATATATATATATATATATATTTATATATATATATGTATGTATGTATGTGTGTGTGTGTGTCTGTGTGTGTGTCTGTGTGTGTAACTTGCATAAATACGTTCATTGTAAACTATAAAAGTGAATGCCCTGGCTAGAACAAAAAGCTATTATACAAACGTGCAAAAGTTAACTCCTCCGCGAAACAGATTTTCTGCAATGAATTAAAAAGACATTAAGCAAAACCTTATTAACAATGACTTTTCTAATTACATTGTTCATGAACAAATTAGATGAGTCATTAGAAATAGTAACCTAAATAAAAAAGAACATAATACTTCCTCAGCTTAAAAATATCAACTTACGATACTGTCCTGAAAATCTTATGTGCTAATACATAGCCCAACAATATCTGTAAAAAACTAAAACTACTTTTATTTTATACTAAATTTAACACAACCATCTTAATCAACCGCAATAATCCTTCTCTGTCAACTAGTGTCTTGGAAAAAACCAACATTGTATATCAGTTTAAATATCGTAAATGGGAAATTGTATCTGACAAAAAAATAAGTACATATGTTAGTTTGATTACCACATTATCAAGATGTTTTACACTTCATTTGTCGGATATAAGTTCTGTTGCTCAGCATCTAAAAACACATTCCTGTCCACCTTCACAATACAGGAAAATACTTGTTGAAAACACTAATATAATACACCATGAAAATAATAAATAAAACCTTAAAATTCTCAATGCCTCTATATCAAAATCAACACACAACAAAATTTATTACGAGTGTAGCAGCAATGCTTTGAAGTGCATATAACAAACATTTTATGCCATTTTACATTTCTACAAATTTCAGGTCAGCCCCCTTATACTGAAACACTTCTTTTGCGAAAGATTCCATAGTTACAACGGATAGATTAAAAATTTTAAAATAATTCCAGACCCCGTTCACGTGGGTTTTTAAAAACCACCTTCACAAGTTTTTATCGTAGTTACAATAAGTTTATCTTTGGAATTTACCCCTGAAGATGGTCTTGGAAAAGATCGAATGTACTTTGGTTAGAAAAAACTACGTCCACTTCCTTGATAAATTTCATCTTTTCATCAAGAACCTGATTAAAGAACTAGAAATAATCAGTAAATAGACACAATATGTTTATATTATTCAATGAAACATGTACATATGTTGGCTTGACAACTACGACATTATCAAGACGTTTAACACTTCATTTGTCGGATAGAAATTCTGTTGCACATCTAAAAACACATTACTTACCACCTCCATAATCCAAGAAAATACTTGTTGATAACAGCAATATATTAAACAAAAAAAACCTAATAAACAAAACCTTCAAATTCTCGAGGCCATCTGCATAAAAAACAAACCAACTAATATTCAACAAAATTTATTACATGTGTAGCAGCAACGCGTTGAAGTGCATATAACAAACATTTAATGCCATTCTGAATTTCTACCAATTTTCGGTCAGCACTCTTTTATTGAGACGATTCGTTTGCAAGAAATTTCATAGTTCCAACGGATAATTTTAAATAATAAACAGAACCCGTTCACTCGTGTTTTTTTTATTTTTTTATTTAAATCACTATCACGACGAAATTCAAATTTTATCGCAGTTGAAATAAGTTTGGCTTTATAATTCATCCCTGAGGATGATCTTGGAAAAGATCGAAAGTACTTGAGTAGGGAAAAACTACGGCGCATTCCTTGATGAATTTTATCTCAATATCAAAAAACTGATTACAGAAATGATCAGTATAAAAATAAATATGTCTATATTATATAATGAAACCTGCTTGAACGAAGTTATGCTGCCTAAATATATATATATATATATATATATATATATATATATATATATATATATATGCACACACACACACACACACACACACACACACACACACATATATATATATATATATATATATATATATATATATATATATATATATATATACCCATGTGTAAATTAATTGAAACAATCGCTTTAGTTTCCTTCCATTCACTATAAGGTCAGTTTTAGACCCACTGTAGTGACAGGGTGAAATCGATTTCTTTTTATCTTCAGATTAGGACAATTGCAGTAATATGGTCTGCAGTAATATGAATCTATTTTCAAGGTGTATTATGAAGTGTTTTGACCTTAAAAAATATTGTGTCATCCGTGATTGCATCAGATTTTTATCACACCCAAACACTATTGTTTCGACTGAAGTTTAGTTGTCCTACGGCCATTGTCTACGATGGACCTTACTCCAGGGAAGTGTACGGAAATTGTAACACTTCACGAACATACTGGCAAGCATTACCAGTGAGTAAATCAAAGAACTATATGTGGCACCATTTAACGAGGCAGAAAGGGAAAAGAAAGAAAAGAGGAAAAGAACAGGCATTTGATAAGCAAGAACACACACACGGCTAAGAGACAATGGATAAAAGGATATTTTGATAAGTAACAAATGGCGAAGGAGTGTCATTACAATGACAGGGAAATTCTGAGTAAAAAGAAAGGGAAAGAAGGAAAGAATCAGATATGTTTTGGCATCGGCTGTGTTATCTAAGGATATGAAAACAAACTACTGGTGCGGGAAGACATCTTATTATCAACTACAGACCGGCTGGCCAAAGAAAAAAAAATTCTAATGAAAATGTTATTTCGATAAGTGACGAAAAACAGGCAACTAAAGGGAATTTGGACAGATATAAAATTATGTTATCAGAAATATGTACCGAGGGAAAATGAATGGGATCCTAGAAATGTTTTTTTTCTTTCTTCGGGGCGACAGACTGACTGAAACTTTGGAAATGTTTCTTTTCGAGACCGTGTTAAGAAGACCACCCATTCTGATAATTAGCGATAAAATACCTGACGTAAACCACGTGTAGAACAAGAGTTATGACCGCCATTGTCATATTGTCCCGTTCGCGACCACAGAAATGATAACGGAAAGAGAAGAGATATTTTTTTTTCAGTTAAGCAAGATATTTTTTCTCTTCCTGAAACAAAGCCGCAGATTCGTCCACGCCCGACTAAGACATCATTGGTCGAGTGGTGATCACGTGACGCACGAGGGAGGCTGTTGCAGCCCATCTGGAGGATGAGTAAGAGAGGTTGCTACGAAGATGTGGGGAGGGCAGTTCACGCCCCTCTGAAGTATGATGAGAAGGTGGGAGAGAGGAAAGGTTCCCCAAAATGGAAAAAGGTGGAAATTCCTAACCAGAGAGGTGGATATGTATTTAGAATTATCGAAGAACCCCCCGGCGCCGACAAACTCACCCCGGTTTTGGTCGGCGCCCATATAAACGAAGCCACAACGAGCAGAGTTGAGTTGAGTCCCAGCAGTTCCCAGAGTCAGTCTTCAGTTGAAGCAAGCCTCGCAGATAGCTGACCAAGATTCACGCACATTCCGGACCCCTCTTCAACAAGAACAATTATTTTGAAGAGCGACTTAGATCCAGATCACCGAAATAAGTTTTTTTTTTCTTTTGACTTTCGTCCAAAGACCCACCGAAACACCAGTTTCTTAGAGAGCAGACAACTTGAAGTGTTAAAACTTGCCTAGCGGAAAATCCATAGAACGGGTCGGGAGATAGATGCAGTCCTATGTATCGAACAACTAGACATAAAGTTTGTTACCTTTTTCTTTGATACTTTGAACTTTTGAGTTTTCATTTTATTGTCTTTTATGCATATTTGTGTGGTATCACCCCCGTTGAACTCGGTTTGCAGTACGGCCCCGACGACTGATTGATTTCCTCTGCCTAGATCAATTCACAACGTGGGTAGGCAGACTGGGAATCAAAGTAGTTACTTCGGTAACCAGGCGTTGGAAGCGAGTTGGGAACGACGAGGCTGATATCAAATCTAACCAGATTCCCACCCGAATCACCAAAAGGTTAGTGCGTCACATTTGGAGCAGCGACACCCGAACGGAGCAGCGAGGAGCGAACGGCTGGCGCCGCGGCGAGGACGTCACAATTGGTGCTGTTTAGGGACGTCACAGTTGGTGCCGTGGTAGACTAGGATAGAACGTCACGGTTGGCGCTGCGACCAGGGGACGACGTCACAATAGACTGACCTGGAAGCTCTTATGATTTAAATCCAGTCGAGAATCTGTGGCCAATTTACAAGGAACGACTTCGTTGAATGGGCATTCAAAGTACTAATATGTGCACTGAGTCATGTCTTATTGGAAATATATGAACAGTAAGTAAATAATAATGGAATTATTCATTTTATTAATTTGCACAAGACTGTGTATAGAAACATGATGATTGTAAAATAACTCCTCATTTTAATATATATATAATTTATTTATTAACACTAATTATTACAAGAAATTGATATAAGAGGAAAGCGTTTAACATGAAGTTTTATTTAAAATTCGATATGGGTACCAGATTCGGCGAATATTTTTTTGCGACGAAATTTTTTGTATGATAACAGTTTTTATAATTTGGAAATAACTTTGGGAATTAATTGAAAAATTCAGCCAAATTCACCCATAAAATAAAAATGATTGTTTGTACGGAAAGTAAGGACCTACGTACATCAAACTGTCTTTAAATTAAGTGGCGACAGAAAAATTATCGTTGAACTTATAAAAAGGTAAACTTAAATATTAATGCAATACTTAAATGCAGCGATCCATTTTGAGTTCTTCTGTAGTTAATTGTTGCCTATCACTTCTACTTCTCCCTACGTATTGTTATGAAGGCCCAATCAATTTTAAATGCCACCCGTTAGGGCACATTT
>OZ010592.1:91511578-91539078 GCA_963932145.1 Acanthosepion lycidas | reverse complement strand
ATTGCTCCTTTAGCTTAGTAAACATAGCCCAGGGTTATACTTGAGTCAATATTGTTAGAGTTTATATCTGAGTCTATAGGTAAAAATTTGTCAAGTATACAAATGAGTCTCCGGTTTCCTTCGGGTGATTGGAATGTCGAACTGAACCCTTTATTTCGCTCACTGGGGTAGACTGGTCTAGTTCCACCTAATAGACGACAGCTATCGCCTGTTAATACACGTCTCAAAGAATACACGTCTCAAAGTTCTCCACTGGCTTTGCCAGGTATTGAACTCACAACTCTTTTGTGTGTTGTCACTGGATTTAACCAACGCTTTTATCCACTGTGCCATGTCTACGTATGATTTTTTGGGATTTATATACTTAATTTCTTCAGCAACCATTTTACCAGTGCTCATATTACACTTTTTTGCTTTTATCATTGCATATTTTTTACCAGTGTTCATATTACACTTTTTTTGCTTTTATCATTACATTTTTTTTTTTTTTTACCAGTGCTCAGTTTTGGACTTTTTTTGCTGTTATCATTAAATGTTTTTACCAGAGCTCATATTGCTTTTCTCTGGCACTCCTTATTACTGGTTCCTATAATGTATTCATATTTGTCGATTTTATACTTGAGCCTATATGTAAAGTATAAACTTTATCCTATAGGTAAATTTTGTATCTATATGTAAATATTCGTCGTGAGGCTATAGGTCTAGTTTATAATTGAGTCTATAGGTCAATATAAATTAGGGTTATTTTTTTATTTTCTATAGGTAAATAATGATTGTGTTTATACTTGAGTCTATAGGTAAAATTGTTCCTGTATATACACGTGTCTAGGGGTAAATATTGGTGCTATGTATACTTGAGTCAATAGTTAAATATTGGTCTTGTTTATACTAGAGTCTATAGATAAATATTGATAAAGTTGTGTCTATAGATGAATATGTGTTGTATTTAAAATTGAATCTAAATCAGTGCTTACGAACCGATTTTAGGCCATGCCCCACATTGGTATTTCTTTAATTCTGTCGCAAGAGCCAGACAACAACTTTATAAATATGCCGTCGTGAAAGTGTTCATAGACTTGTAATAACATTTACCATAAATGATGGTCTTATGGTATCAAATAAATTAATACGAATTCAGCTTAGAAATAATCTAAAATAGTGAAAAGGAATAAGGTAATGACACTAGGGTCATGTACAGGTTAGGAACAGAATTATCATTGCTTACAGTATAGAGAAAAGACTGCTAAAAATATAAAAAAAAAATTCCAACATTTTAAACAACTTTTTACAATCACTCTGGTTTTTTGGGGATTTTTCAGATGTTTAGAAATATTTTTTTCTACTCACTAAAGTCTTCTCATTCTCTTTCACTCCCTGTGTCTTAGTGGGATTATCGCCATCTTCTGTCTTCCTAAAACCTGTTCTTTTATTGTCCTTTCTCCTCACCAAAGTCTTCTCATTTTTTTCAATCCCAGTAACCCTTTGCGTCTTAGTGGTATTATCGCCATCTTCTGTCTTCCTGAAACCTGTTCTTTTATTGTCCTTTTTCCTCACTAAATTCTTCTCATTCTCTTTCACTCCCAGTAACCCCTTGTGTCTTAGTGGCATTATCGCCATGTTTGGGATGAAATAATTAAAAGAAAATTAATACAAGAATTAGTAAATTGTTCTGGCTTGTATCATACATTCAGATAGGAAGACGACAGACTAAACACTATATCGATCGTAATGTTGCGCTAAAAACAACGAAGATGAGGAAATCTGTACGAAATAATCAATATATCACAGTATCTACGGATTTTATCATAAATTCAAATAAATGCCTGGAGATTCTGTTGACTGAAACATTATAACAATGATAAGAAAGAAAGGGTAATTTGTATGACTTAATTAATTTATAAGAGTAACAACGACTTGTTTCAGTTAGAAGGTCGGAGATTACATCGACCGAAACATTGTGACAGACTAACATCCTGAGAAAATTGTCCCCAAAGGTCTTGGCTCAAAAATTCAGAATAAGACCGAAAACTTCATTAACAGAAACTTTTTGATTATGACAACAAAGATGGGGAGATTTGTCTGAATGAACCAATGTAATGACAAAGAGTTTATCTCAGATGAGACCTAAAGGAAATTGGTGTCCTACTGTCGATACCTTGTCCTGAAAACAGCAGGCACAAGGAAACTGTCAGGGATGAATCAATGTGAAAGAGTTGTAACACTTCGTCTGAGAAATCCAAACAAAAATCAAGTGGCCTTCGTTCATGCTGCCAACACCAACTGAACAAAGACGTCAGCGTAAATCAAAACTTTTAACTGCTGAGAAGCATTTAAGTCAAAACAATTTCTCGTCCTGGCCGTAAATGATTGACAACTGAAAACACAGTTTAGTCTGTCGGGCACGAAGTAAGTGAAGTACATTGGCCTTCGGCTTTGCGAAGTGACTGTTTCCCAGAAATACACTAAAAGCGTTGACTTACTTCAAAGCGTGATTATTAATGCCTGAGTAGGTTGGAAAATGGGCTCTAATTGCCAGACAGCGCCTTTTCTCACATCTAAAGAATCGTTGTCAACGGAAATCGTCTGTCGATTGTCCTCCATGTCAGCCCTCCCCGTTTCTGTCTGACCTGGCGTGGTGATTTCTCCAAAGTGCAAAATTACAATATTATCTATCAAATTATAATCCCTATGTAATTAATTAAAGTATTGATTGTACATTCGTAGTAATAAAAATCTTAAATATATATTTACATTATTCGGACTATTGTCCTCATCTTTGTTGCCCTATTTATTACAACATTTCGACCGTTGTACGCCCCGGCCTTCTTCAGGTGATTGGAATGTCGAACTGAACCCTTAATTTCGCTCACTGTGCCATGTTTGATGGAGGTCAGTTATCAGTTAGCTCCTGTTAATTTCCCTCTGAAAGTTCTCCACTGCCTTAACCAGGTATTGAACTCACAACACTTTTGGGTCCTGTCACTGGATTTAGCCAACGTATTTATCCACTGTGCCATGTGTCTGCGTATGATTTTTGGGACTTATATACTTAATGTCTTCAGCAACCATTTTACCAGTGCACATATTGCACTTTTTTGCTTTTATCATTGCATTTTTTTTACCAGTGCTCATATTGCACTTTTTTTTTGCTGTTATCATTAAATGTTTAACCAGAGCTCATATTACTTTTCTCTGGCACTCCTTATTACTGGTTGCCATATTCTATTCATTTCTATTTTTGGTCGGCTCAGGAGATTTTTGTGGCCTAGCATATGTGCTGATTCTTTAAGTTTACGAATTTTTCAATGATGTTCTTCAGGTGGTTGGAATGTCTAACTGAACCCTTTATTTCGCTCACTGGGGTAGACTGTTCTTGTTCCACGTGCCATGTTTAATGGATATCAATTGATCCAATCTCAACCTGATCCCACAGAGAGCGTTGATCTCACTTTTCTCTCCATATGTTGTCAGCCACGCCTGATTTTTCCACTTCCCCTCGTGTTACAGCTTTCTGGTGTTCTTGAAGCCTTACCTTAAGGGGGCGGCCTGTTTCCCATTTATATTTCTTTCTACAGCTGCACGGGATAGCGTACACACAGCCTTTACTTATGTTATCCTCTATGGAGGGTCTTCCTCGGAAGAGATATCTGCGAAGTGTCGTCCAGCTTTTGAAGGTTGTCCTGATGTTATATGGACCGCAGATCCTTTGTATTTTATCCGATAACCTCTTCACATAAGGCAGGCAGACTGTTTTCTGAGTGTTGTTGCCCTCCTTTTGCACCCGCCTATTCCAGTTTATTGGGGCTTCTGCCATGTACCCAGGGTAGTTGTTATGTTGTAAGGTACTGCTTCTACTGACCAATTCTTTATCTAATGTCTCTAGGTCGCTACTTATGACTTGTGCTCGGTATTGTGATAAATATGGCAACAAAGATGAGGACAATAGTCCGAATAATGTAAGTAGTGTACATAATACCTTATCTCAGAAATATAGACAGATACTGAAAGGCAGAAACGTTGTAATAAATATGGCGACAAAGATGAGGACAATAGTCCGAATAATGTAAATAGTGTACATAATACCTCACCTCAGAAATATAGACAGATACTGAAAGGCCGAAACGTTGTAATAAATATGGCGACAAAGATGAGGACAATAGTTCAGAATAATGTAAATAGTGTACATAATATCCCATCTCAGAAATATAGACCGATACTGAAAGACCGAAACGTTATGATAAATATGACAACAAAGATGAGGACAATAGTCCGAATAATGTAAGTAGTGTACATAATACCTCATCTCAGAAATATAGACAGATAAAAAAATATATTAACAGTTAAGAATTGCCATATTTGCCGACCTGTTGGACGCGGATTTTTTTTCCAAAGTTGTACCCGAAAATTACCCTGCGTCCAGTACAGTAGTATTATGAATGAGAGGGTCATGAAAGTGGTTTTCATGTGGAGTTCACCAGGAATTAGTGTACACATAGATCTTAGCCCTGAAACTATGGAAATGAATAAATATGATTCGAGTAAAAATATCCTTGAAAAATTCACCTAGGAAAAAGATATTTATGGAGTTGAAGAATATTTTACTGTTGTTGTCTAGAAATATCAGATTTTATAGAAATATTTGTTTTGTTTGGTGTACTGCTGCTTACTTTGTGTGTATTCTTGTTGATATACAGTTACTTGCATTTGCTTCTTTGCATGAATGATATGGAACTTCATTTACCAACAGATATCATATTTCTGTATTTTTTTGGGGGGGGGGGTGCCTATTACCATATGTACCAGTGTTCACTGATATCAGTAGATTTCTTTGTAGCTATTATGAATCTACTGTATGCGAAGATGTTGCTCCCTGAAAAACAACTAAAACAATTTTCAATAAATGCATCATGAAATGTACTAAAATTCTTCTTTTCCAAGAAATGTCCTGGTAATTAAACCTCACCTTACTTCTATTTAAAAAACGATACCAGTAGTAAAATTATTATAAGTGTTTCTTCATGTTTAGTGAGAATGTCACATAAAGGTACGGTTATAATTTTGATTTTTTGGGTTGTGATGTGTGAATTTTTTTCAGAAATATCCCATCCCAAAATATGAGTGTGTCCAATGCGTGGGTGCGTCCAAGAGGCCAGCAAATACGCGAAATGTAAATATTTTTTTCTAAAAGAAAGTTTTGGAGTTTTTATTAATCAGATATATTTTTTATCACTTTAAACGTTATTTTAAGTGGATACTCGTATTTGAGTAGACGCTCCTTTTATTTATTAAAAATAACAAAAAACCATTATATTTATTTCGGGAGAATACAAAACTTCCTTCATTAAGTTATCTCGAACATCCCGGTCTGTAGAGGAAACAAAATAAATATACTGTTTAATAAATAAACAGGGCGTCTACTCATATAAGTGTATCCACTAAAATAACGTTTAAACCGATAAAAAATGTTAGATTAATAAAAGTACATTACTTTCTTTAGAAAAAAGTTACTTTGTTTATGTTTAGATACAAAATTGTTCAAATCTGAAAAATTTCAGGATATCTATGACGTGTGAAACAATTTTAGTCTTGCCTCATCTGTCAGTCAGTTGATTAGAGGTAGTTCCCTCTGACTGTGGTAAGGCTGGTTCGAATCCTGTTCGAGAGTATAGTTTTTTCTTTAATAACATTTATCGATCATTCAGACCCGGAAACGAGTACAAATAAATATATTATTTAAATTGTCGCCATTTTATATTTCTTTTAATTACGCGCATGCGTGTTGTTTGTTTTTATTTTGCTGATTCCACAGTATAGTGAGTCAGTTGGACATCATGTGCAAAAAAAAAAAAATAAAATAAAGTAAAAAATAACACCAGGATGCAATTCACTCCGCCGGAAATTTGGAAAAGACATGCTATACTGCTTGTTATTCGCGCCGGAAGCTCCATTACGGCAATTTCAAAGTGTTCGGGTGCTGAACAGTACAGAAGACTCTGAAAGAGTTGGATGAGTCTAATGGTGATTAAGAAGGTGTCTAGAGTAATTACTAGTGATCGCGACGTTTCGTCTCCATTCATCTTCTTACAGAGCCTCAGACACAACACGGAGGCCTACATCAATTGCCTTGAGGAGGTAGTGCTGCCCTAGGTCAAGAGGGTGGCTGATGAAAGACCCTATATCTGGCAACAGGACTCTGCACCAAGCAGGGGAACCCATATATCTTGCCATCTAACTCACTAGGCCGTAACCCCTCTTGATTATTATGGGTCACAGTTGAGCGAGAGACCAACAAAACACCTTGTAATACCAAAGATAAACTGATGGCAAGATTTTTGACAGCATTCATCAACAGTCAAAAAGACTGCGCAGAAGAGTTGCAGGAGATTCCGAAGTCGTCTGGAGGACATGGTTGAAGCCATTGGCAATTTTATTGAATAAATTTACTCTTGAGCATTTCAAGATATTTTTGTGTAATTTTGGTAAATATATCAGTTAAAATCAGATATCAATGTTATTTACATTTTTGCGTAATTTAGACGACAGTTTATCCATCGCACACTTTATGTTATGTTGTTAAGATTGCGATCGCCAATAATTAATTTTTTTTTATTTTTTTTTATATATTTTTTTTTATTTTATTTTTTTTTATATTTTTTTTTTTATTTTATTTTTTATTTTTTTAAGCGTTTCACCCCGAGCAAGGCGGGAAACCACTTGAAACGAAGGGGTTACAGAAGATTTGGAGCAAGATCAGAGAGAAGGATGAAGAGAAGGATAGTGGAAATATCGATACAACTGGAGATGTCGATTGACATTACATTTGAATAGTTGGAGATTATAGCTCTCAGGGAAACTGGAATAGGGAAGGGAGTTCCACAGGCGAGAGGTGCAAGATATGAAGCTATTGGAGTAGAAGAGACAGCTACATGTAATAGTTTCGACAGTGAAAGGGTGAGAGCGGGATGCCAGCCTCGTGGGACGCTTGAATTCATGAAGTCTAGGAACCAGAGAATGCAGATCCTCGGAGCAATTCCCATGAAAGTATTTGTAAAAAAGACAGAGAGGGGCGACGGCGCGTCTGTGAGAGAGTGACTGTAGATGAGATGCCAGAGCAGGGCCAATTATATTGTATATCCGCCTCTGGATCTTAGCAAGAACCCCGATGCAAGCAGAAGGGGCACCAGACCATATATGGCAGCAATACTCCATGCAAGGGCGAAGGATCGATTCCGGGGAGAAAAGTTTCCTGTCTCGGCACAGGGAGCCAACTTTCCTTGCGCTGGACGAAGCAATTGACTCAATGTATTTGTTCCATCTCTGGTCAGCAGTTAACGTGAGATCGAGCAGCCGCAGAGAGGTGCTCTCGAGAAGTTGAGCGTCAGACATTTTAATGGAGGGCAGGGAAGGATCTCTGTGGTGATTAATAGAGAGTAGTTTACTTTTTGAGGCATTAAAGTTGACCAGCCAATTCCTGCCCCAGTTCACAACCGATTGGGGGTCCTTTTCGAGACGCACGGCCAGGGTAGTTTTGTCAGCGACACTAGATTTGTTTTTGAGACGGGAGTAAATTGTGGTGTCATCCGCGTAGATGCCAACTTGGTAATCTATGGCGTCAGGAAGGTAATTTATGAAGATAAGGAACAGAGTAGGGCCCAGGATGTAGCCTTGAGGAACATCTGCGTTCGTGGGACAGGAACTGGAGGAGAATCCGTTGAGAACGACCTTCAATTCACGGTGTGACAGGAATGATTGTATTAGGTCAAACAATCGACCCGTAAGGCCATAACCCAGGAGGTTGCGAAGAAACCCGGCATGCCAAACCCTATCAAACGCTAATTCTTTCGGGATCGCCTCACCGTATAGGCTGAATATGTCCGGTGAGAAGACACGTCCTTGTCTTACGCACGTTTCTATTTTTGTATATTTGCTGAACTCATTTTCTACTCGTATGCAGGCGGTTTGCTGCCAGTATAGGTTCTCGGTTATTCTAATATATTTCACAAATATGTCAAGGTTACTAAGCAGTTCCAACTGATCTATATCGAAAGCTTGTAATGTCTAAATACTAAAAAGGAAAACTCATCAGAACAATTACTTTCTATTTTTGTATATTCACAGAATTAATTTACTATCCATAAGCACGCAGTTTGCTTCCAGTGTAGGTTAGTTTATATTTATCTACATAATGAAGATATTTGTATGTTCTGAAATTACTATATTTGTTAATGACTTTTTCATAGGTCATTAACAATGAAAAATATCAGTTTATTTTCTATTGTGAGACCGGAACTACCTACACAATAGACTCTTCCAGATCTATATTAAGTATGCGACACAACACTCTACAGAGAGAGACGCGTACGACTAACAGTATTGGACACTAAAATATAGTAAGCTCCGCTTACACTATCTCTATAACCTGTTGTTAATATATCTTTCTTACATCTAATTTGTGTTCCGTGTTTTCCTTCTGTGGTCCCGACTTTGGCCCCACATCATTTTCATAACCAAAAACTGAAAAAAAAAAAATAGATAATAATCTGAAAATTATTTTTGCAAAGTGGATCAGTCATTTCAGTGTTATATGTGCTACACACTTAGGTAATCATGTCTCTTTCGTTTTATACAGAAGAGGCAGAAGATATTCCCACAGTAGGCTGCTGTTTCTTTCTACAGTAGACTGATTGCCAATCATGATTATAGGAGCCTGCCCTGCTATTCAACCTGTAGCTGGGCGAGAAGAAATGGGTCCATGCTTTTCCGAAGGGTATTTCCGCCTAAATAAATATAACGAACTCGACTGGAATTCGAACTCGACTATACCGATTTCTTTAACCATTACACTACACGGCCTGTGACAAATGTAAACAAATAAAAATGAATATATTGATGCCAGTGTGACGCCGGTGTATATGTCCCAATATTCCTGTTGGGACCACTTCTTTATAGAAGTATTTTATTTCTACTTTATCAAGCCCTTAATCATCTTACGAGTAAATAGCAGGCTATTATTATCGAAATTGGGATCATTTTTTCGTGTTAGTCTTGATCAAAGTATTATCTACACGAGTAGTATGTTCACTAGATGCCCGATGCTTGGGTCCATGAGCCTTAGTAAGCCTCGCTGATTAAATATTGGTAACTCGTATCATTAATCCTATTATTATCCAAAAAGAAATAAACAAAATAAAATAGCCCACAAAATATTTACATTTTAGCATTAAATAACCCATAAAGGTGTTGATATGCCGCTAAACAAAAACAACCTAAAACAAGCAATCTTCCCTATGTCATCCTGTCCAAGATTTTATCAATGCCCCATGGTTTTGATTTGCATCGGTTTTTCGTCAGGACTCTAGTAGCTGTTTCTGCTATTATAGTAACAGAGCGCCTACCTTCAAGCAATTATTACAAGACAATGAAAAAATCATCTTTATTTTTCTTTACTTTTTTTTTCTTTTTTTTTTTTTTTTTACAGGGGTACCACTATCATAGCTTTTTGGAATATCAATAACTATTTATGTACAATAATTAGCGGACATAAAGAATTTCTGTTTTGGGAAACAAATTGTTGTCAGCGGCCGCTCGAATCAGAGCATAGGGATCGTCGTCTTCTTTCCCTATTCGCTTTCACCCTACCAACTGATAGCGGTGGCGGAGATGGCTGTCATGCGAAACGTTTTATATTATACTTCTGTCCATAAGTAGACATTTGTCGCGTTTATACTTGAGTCTATGGGTAAAAAAATTCTGTCTTACTTATACATGAGCCTATAGTCACGCATTTTTCACGTTTATACTTAAGTATATAAGTAAATATTTGTCGTCTTTATGCTTGAGTCTACACACAAACATTGGTCATCCAAAATCTTGCTAGCAAGCAACTAATTCATTATTTTAGATGTCTTACGTGATCAACATTATTTGTAATCGATTGTTGTCACTTATCAAGTAATAAGCTGTTCGATATTCTTTGAGAAAAACATCTGCCAATTTTGACAAGGAAATGATATCTACCAACTCGTTAAATTGGTTTTCATTTCAGAAACTTTACCCCAACAAAACGTTTCATGGCGATTAAAAAAGGTAATAATCGCTTGGTTCAAGGCCAGACGCATTTGGTGGATGGAGTAGCACAGACCAACCGAGTTCCAAAAGTGTGTGTGTTTTTTTTTAATCACATAATGATTGTTGCAAAGGCTCTTCAAACGGCGTTCTCCAACTGATGGGTATTCTGCTATCGTTCACGCGAAACTCTCTCCTTGATGGTCTGTTGAAATAGAAAATTATATTATGTAGTGGTGACAAGACTTTCGGGCCACACTGTAGAATAAAAACTGCAAAGAAAACTGTCCTATTTTAAGTCTTTAGTAAGCTAAAGAGGACAGACTGGGTTCACCCTGACACCTATTTGTTACAAAACAACTTTGTTCTTTAATTTATCCATATTATAAAACAACCACAACGGCAACGGTAGTATTTAGTAATTTTCAATTACTTTATTCTCGTACCAGCGCGATACAAGACATATACAAAAAATATATATATCTGGCCCCCGGCCACTCAATTGTTTATATAACACTGGACGAGGTAACATGTATGCCTGTAGAAATCGCCCACAATAAGAGTTTCCAATTCTTCTCTACACATATTGCTTTTTCTTTTAATTAAACAGCAATATTTGACAGATATAGATTAATACAGAATATATTAAAGATTTAAAAAAACAGCATTTCGTGGCACAAAATAAAGCGGCGCCATGTCCTGTGCGATATTTTACGAAGCTCTGCTTTGTTGATTATTGCAAAGGCTCTACGAACGGCGCCCTTCAACTGATGAGTATTCTGGCATCGTTCATGTAAAATTCTCTTCTTGATGATAATATCCCACGCTTTGTTGAAATAGAAAATTATATTATGTAGCAGGGACAAGACATTCAGGCTACCCTGTATATAATCAAGCCCAAACATCTCTTACAAATTAATAAACTAACGTCATTACTGTTTGTGGATCAGCTTTATAGAAATGCGCACCACTTAAATCCGGCAATTAGACGAGTATGAAGGCAAAACAAAGACTGGATAATCCTAATCTCATATAAAAACTTCTTAATCGTTATACACCGTCTGGATTATCAGAAAAATCTGTTTGTCGTCTTATTCTTCAAAGAATTTTTCTTCAAAGACCTTTACGAGATCATTTACGAACGGAAAACTTGACAGAGAACTGAAAATCCATTTGTACATTTATTTCTATGATATTAATATAAAACTGTATATCATGCTAGGATTGAATAAACAATACATCAGATTAGGTTTTGGTTTTGTTCACGTTTGCTTTTACGTAGCCTACATATTGTGGCGAACAGGAAAATCACCTTCCTCAAATAAGAGTTCCTCTCTGTGCAAGTTTTGTCAAAGCAAAAAGATATAAATAAATCTAAATAATTACAGCCTCAAATATATAGTATTTTTATCCTCCCCCGATTATTACAAAATTTACCTCCTCCATAAAACTGTTGCATTGCAACTCAGACCAGACACCAGTTTCGTCAACAAGGTGCCCTTTTTCCAGTTAAACGCTCGTGGTTTAAATTTACCCTTCGGCCAGATCGTTACCCACGAGTGAAAAACCAAACAATTTCTAGCAGTAAATCAGATTTTAATCTTGTGTTGTAACATACTGTTATAAACGAGCAAAGTAGAAATGGGGGGGTAGGTGAGGTAGGTGCACAATCCATCGGCTCTCTTCGCTGCCCGTTCTCAGAGGACCTCTTCGTTTCTCTGTGTGCCTTTTCGCGGGATAGTCAGTTTTATAGATATCAATTGTCTTTGTCTTGTCATCTTCGCCTAAAGCAGTAGATTGTCTTCCTTCCGTGACTTTCTCTCTGTCTGAGCCTCTTGCTCCTGACTTTGAAATTGACTTCACTTACAGATAACCATCGGTTGAAAGTAAGTGATCCGTATCTAATTTTGAGACATGTCTAACTGTTTTCAATTTAACCAGCCTGACTCTATGGCTACAAAACCTATTTTTGTCGTTCGTGAGCGGGAGTGCAATCGTTGTATTAGGATCTACATGTGTTTTTTTTTGGGGGGGAGGGGGGCATTTTCGCACCCCATTTTTATTTTTAGCTCTTCGACTTTAGACGCTGACCATGTGATTCTGGATTTGACTATACTTTTTTTTGCATTTTTGGATCTGTGAGACGAGTTTTACGATAGGGATTTTTTTCACCCCCCCCCCCATTGTTGTCTTGGACAATGGTTAATAGACTCCTATAGATTGATTGATTTGTATATGGTAAAATTCACCTAATACAAGGTTCTCAAGTTAGAGTGCTAGTTGGTTGGTTTATTTTGTTTAGCGGTATATCAACACCTCTATGGGTTATTTAATGCCGAAATCTTAATATTTTGAACACAATTTTATAGCATCAACTACAGATAAAATGTACTGTTTGTCGGGTGTTTATTTTGTTTAGCGGCATATCAACACCTCTATGGGTTAATTAATGCCGAAATCTGAATAATTTTAAACAATTTTGTAACTTCAACTAAATATATTTTTGAACGCAATTGTATGCCTTCAACTAGAGATAAAATGTATGGTTGGTCATTTTGCTATAAAATGTATTGTTGGTAATTCTGTTAGGTTGGTGCAAAAATAATGTCGTTTTCTCACATAGTAACGTACGTGAGAAAACGACATTATTTTTGCACCGACCTAATACTTCAAAAAGGTATTGTTCTTCATTTTACTATAAATATATACAGTTAGTCATTTTACTATAAATAAGTATTGCTAGTATTTTCATAATGTTTTGTTTCTGTTTGAGGGTTCACTAATTGCCCATCGCTGGGACCATAACCGGTGCTACCACCCCCGGTCAGCGCGGATCTGAAAACAACAGCAATTAAGAGGCGGTTCCACGCTCTTCAAAACTTACAATCTCCTGATCAGAGGCCTTGCCACCGGATGTAGTTTATCGTCCTACCCAGGACTATAGACTTAAAATGATCACAATGAATGAGATATGAGTTGAGTGGAGGGAAGCGAAGTGACCTATGACATGCAAAGTTTAAGATTACACTGTTCAGGGAAGCATCCCCGCAGGAGTCTGTTCCACAAAGATACAATTATTTATTATTTTAATATATTAAACACATTATAGGAGGGTAAGTAAAAAATTATCCGCACTTTCAACAAAACATTTCTTTTGATTTGTCACACTGCCTTCTGCTCACGCGAGCTTATGTTTGGTTATTTTGTGGCCACGTGATCAAAGGTTGAGCTTGATCGCATCAGTTTTCTTGCTGCTGTTACAGTGTAAACGTGACCTCTCCGCTAACAGTATGCAGTAAGGAGGAACAAAGAGAAGTGATATGACTCTGCTGAGAACATTATATCTCATCGATGATAAATCGCTGGTTCGCCATCTTTCGCGTTTCAAATTATTCACAATCAAAAACGATTTTATTAAAAATTGTTCATTTACAATTACTTGTATGAAATTGAAAGGTGGTGGGGTAAGGTGGATATTGGAAGTGGGGTCGAAAGAAGCAGTATACAAAAAGTTGGGTTTCTACTAAGGACCGTTTACTATCTTTTATATATAAACTGTAGTGAAAGAAAATTCTCATTGTCTCTTGGGTATGTCCGTTTTCTTTTAGCTTCAGAAGTTAGGGTAAGTAAGAACAAGCATCGTTATAATGTTGGAGCTCGTCAGCCTTGCGCAGATTTGGAACAACCAAAAGAAAAAAATATACTAACTTAATCGTTGGAGATTTCAAGATCAGTTATAATACGCAAGGTTCGATCATAGAAAAGGTTGACTTACTTCATAGGTCGATGTTTTAGAAGACACGTACGAAAGCAATGTTTTGGAAAGTGGAAAGCCTATTCCATCGTTAGTGTACCGGGGAAATGAACCAGACCAGCGGAGACGTCCTTTTTTCAGGTTCATATCTTGGAGGAAGGAAGAAAGGAAAGAAGGGAGAGAAGTTTGAGGGTGGAAAATGTCTGCCTTTTTATAGACTTCTACAGCGCCACCTAACGGCGTTTGACAAAGCCTAATTCGGGTAATAATATTTCCCGTTCATTTATTATGAGAATCATGAGAAAATGCATTTTTTCATCTCCTGATTTTGTTTAATTTCACCGCACCTGCCTCAAGTTGTGATTACGTTTCCTGTTGTTTGTTTATCAGTGTTAAATCTTGCTTCGTATTTTGAATTTAGTTTACGATAAACAGAAAACACAACACATAAATGTTCTTGGTTAATTATTTCTTCAATGGATTTAAGCAAAAATTAACGAAAAAATGCGATTTTCTGGCTTTGTTTATTAAAGCAAATTTAGTTTTTTCCAAGCAGATGCTAATTTTTTTCACATTTAGAGACAAATAACAGAAATACTTAAATTTATGTCCTTCAATTCGTTTTTCATTTCGATTTCATTCAGAAGTTTAAAAGAGAACACTTACGTTTTATTTATGTTGTGTATGTATGAATGTGTACATGTTCACCACGAACCATGTCGAAAGATATTGTTTGCCAGGAGAGAAAAGGGTCCCACCCACAACGATAATGTTATTTAATTTTCATAACGGATAAATAAAATTTTCAAACAATTTTAATTAATTGTTTGATATTTTAAAATAGTTTACACATTAAGAGATAGCTTAAAAACACAACAGAGCATTGAATGCAGTTCACTATATTAAGAGCAATCATTTGTGTTCACTAGATGATTGTAGTAATAATTGCTTCTTCATCCAATTCATCTAGCAATTCCTTTTCAATGGATAGCAACATGTATGATTCCAAATTCTTTTCAGACAGTGAATTTCTTAACCTTGTCTTTATGATCTTTAGTTTTGAAAATCTCCTCTCACGTTGGACTTAAGACAAACTGATAATGTGCAGATGTCTATCTAAAGTTCTTATTCCTTTTACATTACTAAAACAATTTGTCTGAGTTTCTTTATTTGATATAGAGAGTCCACTTGCTATCAGTCAAGCTAACACTCTGGTCAGTTCACCATTGCATGAATAATATTTGTGGAAATTTAATTGTCAGGTTTAACATAGGAAAAGTTTATGTCTACTACATTATTCAAAGAGTCTACTACATTCTGGAGATGTGAAACTAAAGTCAAAATCTCTCTTTATTTAAATACTCATTTTATTTATCAATGATAGAAAGAAGCTCTTGTATTTGTAAAATGAAGGAAATTAATTTCATAAAATATTTACTCCAATATTTTATATATTAGTTCATCCAGGATTGTTCGAATCTGCCAGTAATTGCTTCTTCATCCAATTCATTTACCAATTCCTTTTCAATGGATAACAACATGAATGGTTCCAAATTGACAGTGAATGATGTAATTATCAGTATCTAGTCATGGGGGCTTGGAATTCATTTTGGTGTGGAATCGTTAATATTGATACATGACATGAATATCAAAGTTTAAGTATCTGATTTAAAAATTCAACTGCTAAAGTCTTGGGAAAATAACTAATAATTAGTTGATATTTTAAATATTTACTGCACAATTTACACATTAGCAGATATCTTAAACGCACAATATAGCATTGAATGCAGTACACTATATTAAGAGCAATTGTTTGTGTTTACTAGATGATTGTTCAAGTCTACTAATAATTGCTTCTTCATCCAATTCATCTAACAATTCCTTTTCAATGGATAGCAACATGTATGATTCCAAATTCTTTTCAGGCAGTGAATTTCTTAACCTTGTCTTTATGATCCTTAGTTTTGAAAATCTCCTCTCACGTTGGACTTAAGACAAACTGATAATGTGCAGATGTCTATCTAAAGTTCTTATTCCTTTTATGTTACTAAAACAATTGTTTGGATTTGTTTCTTTTTTGCTTTATTATTTTACAATGTGTGTAAGCACTCCATCAGGGGCCCATTTGCCATCGGATAAGCTGATACCTTTGCCAGTACTCCACGGTATCTGTGCATGCTTGCCTCATTTATTAAATGCTCATCGCTATTGATGAAAATTGTTTCTTTTTTAATTTAATTTTAAGAAAACATTGGCTTTAAAATAAATATATTAGGTTGGTGCAAAAATAATGACGTAATAATGTCGTTTTTTGACGTATTTTTTAACGTCAAAAACCGACATTATTACGTCATTATTTTTGCACCAACCTAATAGAAGAATATTAATTTTAAATTATCTATCACCACAAAAATTAATCGTCCCAATATGTTGTTCTGTCGTCCCCGGGACGAAGTTAATTCCAAACTCTGCTTGACTAATTAACATTCTTCTCTACTCCTATGAAAAAACAATGGAAAACAAAATTATTAATGTTTATTTCTGAGGGTTTGGTTAAAAGAGATTGGAGAGCAGGAAGATCAAGTGACAAGGCACACTTTAAAAGAATGACGAGAGAAACTCCATAAAAAAATCAAAACCTAAAGAATATTATTGAAACAAAAGAAAAGCAAATTCTACTAAATATTAGACAGGGACAGATTTGGAGATTTGAGCGCCCGGAAAAGAGGTGGGGGTAATAAATTCCTCTAAAATTAAATTACGTTTTTTTTTAATAAGGCTTAATGGTCCGTTGGGTAAAAAGTTCCTCGAAAAATTATTCTTATTCTTTTCTAAAATAAGACTTGATAATTTGTGCACCCGCAAAGTGGAGGGTAATTAATTCTTGGAAAATTAACCTTTTTTTTAAAAAAATAAGGAATAATTGTTCATGCACCCTGAAAGCGGTGGGTAATTAATTCCGCGAAAATTAATTTATTTTTTCTTAAATAAGGCTTAATAGTTTCTGTGTCCGGAAAGTTGGCGGTAATAAATCTCTGGAAAATTAAGTTATTTTTTTTTTCTAGAGTAAGGCTTAATTGTTCGTGTGCCCGTAAAGCGGAGGGCAATGAATTCCTCGAATATTAACTGATATCTTTCTAAAATTAGGCTTAATAGTTTGCGCGCGCGGAATGGTAGGGGTACTATATTCCTCGAAAATTAACTTTTTTTTCAAAAATAAGGCTTAATTTTTTTTGCGCTCGGAAAGTGTTGGGGAGGCGGGATAAATTCCTGAAAATTTAACTTTTTCTAAAATAAGGTTTAATGGTTCGTGTGACCGGGAAGCGAGGGGGTGTGGCATCCAACCGTTACGTCAAATTGTGACGTCAGCCGATCCCGGGTCTTATCCTGGTCGCGGCGCCATTTGTGATGATCTAACCTTTCAGTGATTCGGATGGGAATCTGGTTAGATTCGATATCAGCCTCGTCGTTCCCAACTCGCTTCCAACGTCTGGTTACCGAAGTAACTGCTTTGATTTCCAGTCTGCCTACCCACGTTGTGAATTGATCTTAGGCAGACGAAATCAATCAGCGTTGGGGCCGTACTGCAAGCTTGAGTTCGAATGAGGACGGTATCGCACAAGTACGGGCAAAAGAAAAGAAAATAATAAGTCGAAAATGGTATCAAAAAAAGGATAACAATACTTTATATCTGGTTGCTGGATACATAGGACTGCGTCTATCTCCCGACCCGCTATATGGATTGTGACACCTGGTTTTTAGGCGAGTCTTAACATCTTAAGTTGTCTGTCCCCTAATAAACTGGCTCTTGGTGTGTCTTCAGGCGAAATTCACAAAGCTTATTTTGGTGGTGTGAGTCTAAGTCTTTCTTCAAAAAATAAATTGTTCTTGGTTAGAAGATGAGTTCGGAAGTTGCGCGCATCTTGGTCAGCTTCTTAGTAGCGGGGCTTCAGAGCTCTCAACTGGAACTCACTCGATCTCAACTGAGAAGTAAACACTGATTTTTGCTCGCTGCGAATTTGCTTATATGTACGCCGATTCAAAACCGGGGGTGGGCTCGTCGGGGTTTGAGGTTCCTTGATAAGTATAAATCCATAAACCCCTTCTTTTGTTTACGGTCAAGAAAAATTAATTATTTCCATTTTTGGAAGTCTTCTCTTACTCCCACCTTCTCTTATTTTCATATGGACACCTCCTCACGCCCCAGAGGGGCGTCGACGGTCCTCCCCACTTCTTCGTAGTAATCCCTCATACTTAAACTCTCTGCGGCTGCCTCCTTGCGTCACATGATCACCTCCGCCTGGCTGGTTAGCATTCAACCAATGGTCGATCAACAGTGTGGGCGTGACTAGACTAGCCTTGTTCTTAAAAAAATATATATTAGGTTGGTGCAAAAATAATTTCGTTTTCTCACATAGTAACATACGTTAGAAAACGAAATTATTTTTGCACCAACCTAATATTTTGTTCAAAGAAAAAAATTATCTTTTTCTTTTCCTTTTCTTTCTTTTGTTTCTCTCTTCTTCTCTGGCCGCCAAGAGGACAATACGACCCTTAGAGTGATAATTTAAATTCTTATCCTAACGTCACGGCATATGGAATTCTTCAATCAGATTTTCGCCAGCACCAAGAGGCTAGTCAACCAGACACACTCATTGTTCGGCGCCAACGAAATATTGTTTCGCTGTCATATTCAAATTCCAACACAGCCCAAATGTGTTTTCTCTCAATGACACCTCCCATCGACAAAGACCGAACCTAGAGATGACTCTCTTTGTGTGTGGTCAACAGATGACCTATTAAATTGTTTTCAGACAGCATTGTTTTCGACTATCAAAATAACATTTTCAAATGTCTCTTCTCGTAGGTGACTTTATCTTTAAAATTTCCTCGCAGGGAACTTCACCACTCCCGACAATCTGCTTGCCACAAAGACACAGTTAATTTTTTATCTATCTAAACAAAACAATGTATCAACCTGGACCCTGCCAGCCAGCCCCAAGACAATGGCCGACAGAACCCTCACCAGTGTCTTCCATTATCAAAATAACATTTTCAAATGTTATTTCTCGGGGGTGGCCTCCCGTTATCACCTAAGTTAAGTCTCGCCTCTCTTCCTCTCTCTTTTCCTTCTCTTTTTCCTTTCCTTCTTTTTCCTTCTTTTTGCGCCCCTAAATGGTGTCACAGGGTAATAAATTCCATGAAAATTATTTTTTCTAAAAAACGGCTTAGTAGTTTATGCACCCAGATTGTGGTTGGCGGGGGGGGGATAAATTACTCGAAAATTATCTTATTTTTTCTAAAATAAGACTTAATGGTTCGTGTGCCCGGAATGCGGGGTGTAATAAATTCCATGAAAATTAAATTATTTTTTCTAAAATAAGTCTAAATTAGTTAGTATGCCCGGAAAGTGGCATAATAAATTCCTGGAAAATTAATTTTTTTTTTTTCTAAAATAAGGCTTAATGGTCTTGTGCGCCCGGATTTAGGATATGTAATAAATTCCTGGAAAATTAACTTAATTACCGTATTTGACGCCATATAAGACGCACGGCGGTATAACACGCACCCAAATTTCAGCAGGGAAATTCAAGAAAAGATTAGTAATTATTAGGTTGGTGCAAAAATAATGACGTAATAATGTCGTTTTTTGACGTTAAAAAATACGTCAAAAAACGACATTATTGCGTCATTATTTTTGCACCAACTTAATAGTAAAATTAGTAAAATCCTTAGTAAGTGGTACAGCCTAGGCTATATTTATGAGGTATTATTTTGGTTAAACAAGCCATGATTACAATTAAACGAAAAATAATAGGAAAAAAACAACATGAGCCTATAAAAACTTTATATCCAAAGGTAAGAAAACAAATTAAAAATCAAGCAATTCTTACAATTGAGCAAAACAATCCAGTTACCATTAGAATTCAGTGAAAACTTTTCCTTTATATGATCTGTACAACATGCGTCTCGTAAACGCCTTAGTGGAATAGTGATTTTCCAAGCGTAGCTTAGATGTGGCACAAGGCCGAAAGTATGGGGCACCCAGTGAGGATCGAACTCACTACTCAGTAGTAATTGTTCTAGCGAGACAAGTTTGCTTAACCATTACACTGCTTCGGGGTGCCCAAAGATTTTCTAAGCGTAGCTTAGATGCGGCACAAGGGAGGGCACCCAGTGAGGATGGAACTCACTATTCAATCGTAACTGAACTCGCGAGACACGCTCTCTAGCCATTACACCACACCGAGGCGTCCTCTTAGCGGAATAATTAGGATGTAAAAAAATCCGATTGTATTTATACCAATGCACCCGGAAATTATCGCATGAAAAATATTAATGAAACAAACATATTTTACGAATATATCATATGAATTTATTATTAATTTATAATATTAAATGTAATGAAATGAATATAATAAGTAATGAGTTTGAACTTCACTGGGTGACCATTTTCTTTAGGCCCTCTAATAAACTCAGCTGAATAATGTAGCCGATTTTGCCAAGTTATCAATACAATTGTGAACTTCTGTTTAGGTTAAATAACTCGTGGGAAATCACCATGACAGGATAAGCGAGCTGTGGAACATATGGTTTATTTTAGATGACATATTTTTAAGTCAATAAATCGTTGTTGTGTAACGAACAAAGAGGCCCACATTCAAGTATGGCAGCTTTGTCGTTGCTTGAAAACAAACTAGTATCAAATTTTATTTATAAACATTCAGTGAATGGAATATGTGTGGCGAAGTAGCAAAAAACAAGGTAGTATTAAAAAAAATGTAAAAACGTCGAAATTCTGATCAGTCTAGGTCACGCAAATTGAAGTAATTGAATTCATATATATATATATATATATATATATATATATATATATATATATATATATATTAAATAAAAACAGACCACTTTAAGGTTCCATGTAATAAATTATTTCACCACAGCCCGTAATACGGCCCGTCAAAATCGTGTAAATTTTCTTTTCATTTTTTGTTTGGGAGTAAAGTCTGATGATCTGCAGTCCTTTTAAAAGGGCTGTGGTGAAATAATTTATTACATGGAACCTTAAAGTGGTCTGTTTTTATTTAAATTATTTGCTCTGGATTTACATTGAGCTCTCTGGATTTTATCCTCCTTAGGTTTACCCATACGGATTACCTAGTTTTACATAAACTATCTATCTATCTATTTTTCTATCTATCTATCTATCTATCTATCTATCTATCTATCTATCTATATATATATATATATATATATATATATATATATATTATAAGTATATAATATGTATGTATATTATAGAGATTTCCCAAGCGTAGCTCAGATGTGGCACAAAGGCGAAATTATGTGGCACCCCGGGAGGATAGAACTTACTCAATCGTAATTGTTTTAGAGCAAGAAACTTATTAACCATTATATCGCCTCGTGGTGCCTAATATATATATATATATATATATATATATATATATATATATATATATATATATATATATATTCATTTCTTACTCCTTCAAATTTTATAATTATATTAGAAATTTGGAAATTTTTCCTAAGAACAATCTTCCAATGCTATTTGACATTGTTAGTTTGTATACGAACGTAACCCTTCAAGACACCGTATAAATATAATAAACTCTACAGGAGTTGCTTGTATCCTGTTTTAATTCCGGAACTCTTTTTGGGGAGTTTACGCATTTAGCAACAGAAAACCTTTAGTTTTGACAATACTATGTATGCCCAAATAAATGGGATTTCGATGGGTAGTCCTTTGGGTCCAGTATTAGCCAACATTTTCGTTGGTTTTTGAAAAATGGCACAAACCCCATGTATATTTACACCACATTGATGACACGTTTTCCATATTTGATTCCATGAACGATGCTACGGTTTTTCCTACTCAATTTAATTCCCTTCATCAATCTTCGCAATTTACCATGGAAGCTGGGAATGATTGCACTTTGGCATTTTTGGATGTACTTGTTGAACGTAGAGATGGTTTCTTTATTATCTGAGTTTATCGTTCACAAGTGTGTAGACTAACTAGAATTCTTTTGTTCCAAAAGCCCGTAAGATTAAAACTGATTTCCATCTTTGGCGTCGATTTTTTTCTTCTTGTGCTCTTGAGAAGGAACTGGAGAAAAATCATTACATTTTTATTGAGAATGTAAAACATTTTCGGAATCTGATCCACTGTGTATTTGGCAAATTTCATTATAGTCTCTGTTTAAGGAAAATGGCAATTTAAATGCCGAATGTGTGGTTCTATTACCAGGAAGTAGAGTGGCTACAATACCAGAGGAAGCTACGGCCACAACTACTTTGTCTTCTGATCTCACTTTGGTAATAATCAACTTAGTAAAAATAACTTTCCCGTATTTCCTGGTGCATCAAGGAATATTAGACCACTTTGCTGTGTTTTTTTTGTTGTTGTTTTTTGTTTTTTGTTTACACGATCAAGTACGGCTTGATACACATTGTCTCTGTGTTGTGCAAGATCGCCATGAACAACGTCTTCTTGCTAATGTAGCTGATTTCGTCTACAATCACTTCTCACAGACGTGCCGTTGTTTCTCGCTGTCTTTTCTACAAGTGTTTTCACATCAACTGCCCCGACGAGCTACTTTCGCTAGTTCCCAAACTGAATGAATTTAAGCATGCTACTAGGCTGGCATCATGGTCCCACCCTTTCACTGTCGAAGCAGTTAAATGTAACCGCCTCTTTTACTCCAACAACGCCTTCTCTCGTAATTTCCGACAGTGAAACTCTCTTCTTCCTACTTGCTTCCCTGGTAGCTATAATCTCCAAATATTCAAATGCAATGTCAATCGACATCTGAAGCCTTGATTCTGATCCCCATCATTCTCTATATCCTTTCCTCAAATAACCTTCTTTAATCTTACTCTCACTCTCTGGAAACCCTTGCGAGCTCGTGACATTCACACCTTCCTTGGTGTGAAATGCTTATAAAAACTAGTTTCACGCATCCATGCATTATTGATACAATGTGTATAAGTTCGATCAGGTGAGTCAAGACCCAATTTAATAAGAGTTTTGTGAAGAAGTGATATATTCGATATCAATCAGAATCATATTGAAGATGACGTAGGGAAACTGTTATATCGATTCCGGGATATTTGTTGCATTCAGGAAAAAGAAAATCATCGCTTAAGGATTCTTTGTGTGCATACCAAAGCCGTTTGGGATCTGACACTGCATATGTAGTCAGTATGAGGCAAAAAATTTACTTGGAAATTCCGGTACAGATGATTCCTGTAATATAACATTCCATTGGTTATCTTCCTCAAGGAATCCATGCTCATGCATCCCTGAAAGTGTCCTGAACTTGATCATTGATACTTTTCCGGTCATTAAAGCTAACATAATCTAGAAGATAATCCTTTAGCATAATCTAGAAGATAATCCTTTAGCATAATCTAGAAGATAATCCTTTAGCATAATGTAGAAGTCACAAACAGAAGCATTCAAAGTGATTTGAATGCACTGTGTACACCTTGCCCTAAAATTCGGCTTTTCTTTTGATCTGGTCTTCCACAGTGTGCTTGTCAAACTCTCTGCCTATGGACAGAGAGGAACCCAGACAAGGCAATTCCCAAGGGCAGAGTCTCTTTTGGCGTGGTAGACAGCTACCCGACCCCGTTTTTACATGATCTACGGGGAATTTTTGCCCGAGCATACGGGCTCGGTTAATCCCCACAATAAACTTGGCCTTGTGCCATCTTCTTTTGCCCTGGTAGCCTGGAACCTGTTTCTCCTGTACTCCTTTTGAAGACGTTATAAATAGTCCCTCATGGGTAATATTCGGGAAAGTCAACATACAAAAGGGTTCTTGTAAAATCATCAGTTCGACACAATTTGAAGAAAGATATGACAGTTGTTGATGGTGGATTTTCAAGTCAATCTTCGGCTTTATTTATTATTAAAGTATATCCACTGTCCATTTACGAGATGGACTAACGTGAATAACTGTGGGATGATGTGCGTGAATGTGGAATTTTATAAACATTTATCTGTGTCTACTATTCAATAATTAATACACTGTCCGCTGTAGAGACAGAATAAAATAGCTTTTCCACATTATATTATATAAGACACGTTTTTTGGGGTTTTTTTATTTTTTATTTAACTTTGAATTTTAAAAAAAGCCAACAAACTTATGTTTGTTTATATTTTTTGTCAGATAAGAAAATAAAAAGGAAATAAAAACATTGTTAACTAGGAAAATAATTTTTTTTTAAATATTTTTTCTAGTGATGATAAAAACATTTCAATAAAGAGACAAAAACAAAGTTTATTTTATTCACATTTTATTTATGGACACATTTATGGGTGTCCAGCCTTAAATGATTAATGCACAGTCCACTGATCAGACAGAATAAAATCGCCTATATATATATATATATATATATATATATATATATATATATATATATTATATATATATATATATATATATATATATTTATATATATATATATATATATTTATATATATATATATTTATATATATATTTATATATGTATATATATATAAAGTAATAATATATATAATAAATATATTATATACATAATAGATAAACTATATATATATATATAGTTTATATGTATATGATGCATATAAACGTATTATATTTATTATTTATATATATTATATATATATATATATTATATATATATATATAATATATATATTATAAATATATTATATATATATGTATGTTATTATATAACAATATATATATATATATAATATATATATTATAAATATATTATATATATATATGTTATTATATAACAATATATATATATATATATATATATGTTATTATATAACAATATATATATATATGTTATTATATAACAACATATATATATATATATATATATATATATATATATATATATATATATATATATATATATATATATATATATACATACAATTTAAAAATCAGCTGGTCAGTTGAATCCGCTACTTTGGTTTCAATCTTACGGCGGGCTCAGGCGATATTTATCAAATGACTTCTTGTTAACCATTTATTAAAAAATAACTAATGAAAGCTATATTATTATTTTCAAAAATAAATAAACAAACGCCTGACATGCGGCGTAATAGAAAGCAAGAAGAAGAAGAATAGCAAGAGCTATTGTAAATGCATTAGTTGGAGTTTAATTGAAATGTACAAGTTTTTTCGTTTTTTTTTTTGTTTTTTTTTAGCGATCCTTATAAGCGTTGAGTGGTCAATTGATATAAATCTCCTGAGGATGCCGTAAGGTTGAAACCAACGTAGCGAATTCAACATAATATATCTTATTTATAATAGCAATTAAAAGCTTTTCCAATTAATTAATGTTATAGTTTTATCGCTTGTTCTTTATTTTACGATTCAGTGCAGATCTTCGGCAAATGCGGTTTCTCTTGGACAGAAATAAATTGATGCCTTAAATTCTCAAAGGAGTCCTGTTCTGATTCAACTCTTACCATTAACCTTTTATGTATTTAATACATACATACATACATATATATATATATATATATATATATATATATATATATATATATATATATATACACACACATATGTACTGATTGAACATATACTTCATCCGATTTAAAACAAATATTATCAACTTTAATTTTAGAATATAGCAAAAATCTGTTTCCTAAATCCGACTGTATCTGTTTAATTAAGATGTTGACGTGTTGATTGTGTGATGACACATTTATTATTGGTCTACTGCGATTTTATCTGTAAAACATAACAGAAGAAAATGACGTGAGCGCCTTTTATATATAACTTTTAAGTACTCAGTAATCTTAAAAATTTAGGGAAAATATTCTATGTAATCTAAGATTTTATTGAATTTTACGTACTTTGGCTTTAAATATACTAGAGTTACCGCTTTTATTTTCTGATAATGCCGTGTATGGATGTCCATATTAACAAAAATCGACACGTTTATACATATACAAAAATGTTTTTAATTCTTTAAAAATATTATACTAACGTTTACCATTTATGATTAGTAAATATAGATTTTACTTAATAATAATAGCATCTAAATGGCTGGAATTGATACAAAATGTTAAAAGATTTAAAACTTACATTATTGATAATTAAAATTACATTATTCTAATTAAAATTTAAAAAAAATAAAAACAGTTCTAACAAAAAATTCATTATGCATCGAAAAAAAATTTACTGAAGAAAATAGTGTACATAATATATCTTATTTATAAAAGTAATTAAAAGCTTTTCCAATTAATTAACGTTATAGTTTTATTGCATTTTTTATTTTACGATTCAGAGCAGATTTTCGACAAATGGTGTTTCTGTTTGACAGAAATAAAGTGAGGCTTTAAATTCTCAAAGCAATCCTGGGTTTACCAAATATAAATACGAAGAGGGTGGAATTTTCATTTCTCGAAATTTCATAAAAATACGTAAGTCAACAGACAAGACTTTTTTAAACAATGATTTTTTGATTAATTTCATTTGTGAATAGGTCCTGAAATTTTCCTTAAAATCCCACATTTTATTTTTGGCTCAACCGCTGACGCTAAAAAAACAAGATTTTTAACCAAAATTTTGAACGTGTTATAAAGGATGAAAAAAAAATTAATAAAAAAATTACTTTGGACTTTCCACTTAATAATAATATAAGCATTTTAACAGTAAAACTTTGTTTTATCAAGTATAGGGTCTTTTTTCATCATGATATACTGTTTTTAACGAATTTTCGGAGATACCCATATATAAATATATATATATGTATATGTGTGGGGGGGGGTGTCTGTGTGTGTGTGTGAGAGAGAGAGAGAGAGAGAGAGAGAGAGTATGTGTATCGAAACATAAAAGAATCTAAATAGAATTGGCTACACAGAACGCATATTAAAAAAAATTCTTTTTTCAAAATGTAAAATTCCCAGCATCCCTCGTTCGCGCGCATGTGTAGTCACATCAAGATAAATGATGAAGTCCTAAAAGACGAAACACGTCCCACGAAATTTTTTTTTCAATTTGTCATATATATACATATATATATATATATATATATATATATATATATATATATATATATATATATATATATATATATATATATGTATGTATATATATATATTGCTTAAACGTAACTTTTACTGGATACTCTTATGTGAGTAGACGCTCCGTTTATGTAGTAAACCGCATATTTAATAAAAATCTGTCGGATTAATAAATTAAAAATCCATTCCTTTCTTTATGCACACACACACACACACACACACACACACACACACACATATATATATATATATATATATATATATATATATATAAATAAATTATATAAATTATATATATAATATATATATATTACATATATTTATATATATATTACATATATATTTTACTATATATATTATATTATATATCACATATATATTATATGTATATATTATATATAAGATATAATATATATATTATATTTATATGTACATATTATATATATCATATATGTGTTATAAAATATATAATATATAATATTTATATAATATATATAAAGTAATAGAAAAGAATTATATAGGTACATAGAAAAACTTAATTAGACAGATAGATCAATCATCAAAAAGAATTTCGTTGCCGCCTTCCATAAATTAACGAAAATATTAAAAAATAC
>OZ010592.1:91494078-91504078 GCA_963932145.1 Acanthosepion lycidas | reverse complement strand
AATGAACTAAAACAATTTGTTAATTTAACGAAATAAAATAAAACGTTCTCCTTGTTATGGTCGACAACTTGCCTGTTTCGTTCTCTCGGCTTTCCTTTCTTTGACACCTGACATAAAACATATCTGTACAATTTGTTAAGAAACTGGAAATTCAAGCAGATAACTTCTCATAAATAAAACAATATATATATATATATATATATATATATATATAGACAGGTACTGAAAGGCCGAATCGTTGTGATCAATATGACAACAAAGATTATTTCAATAGACCGAATAATGTAAATAGTGTACACAATACCTCATCTCAGAAATATATACAGATACTTTAACTTTCTTAGTCTTTGTGGAGTTCTGGGTGTGCAATAAGAAGCAAAATCGCTAAGAAGGCTTTCATTTCATCAAAAAAGTGATGTGTTTCCTAGTGTTTACATATAAGAAAAAAGTAGCATTTTTTTGCTCTTTCTTCACCTGACTCTTATTTGTCTCATTGACAAATAAACTTATTATTTCATCTTTTATCGATTGACAAAATAATTCACCTTCAGAAAGGCTATCAGGTATATCGATGGTTGCCATAGCTTCCATAAAAATAGTCAGGCATGGATGATTGTAGCTGCTAATGGTCATCACCGCTTTCCTCCATGTCACTAGTGTGGTTATCACCTTCAACCACTTCACCGTCAATATCCACTAAAGTAAAGCCTTCAAAATCCTCATCGGAGTGTTAATCAAAGAAAAACCCTTGAATAAAGGCTTTGTTGTATATTGATGCGGCCATATTTGCTTACAAAAAATCGCAAAAAAGTTACGTGGGTTTAATGGATATTACAACTCGTGTAGAGTCTAGAAGAATTCAAAATGGCGTTGGAAAACGGAAGTTTAACCTTGTTCCAAAGCAGTAGTAGTCGATTTCCAGCTTAAAATACAGGAAATAACAATTGACAAGTGTTTATTTATAACAAGGGAGAGTATGCGCCTCGAGCAGTAAAAAGAGAGAATTCTACGGAGTCAATTTTCGCCTGCAGCCTGGTAAACGTTAAATACCTAGATGCAAAATAGACATTAAATAAAACACATTTTATATCATCTACACGTAAAATATTTCTTACCGAACACAAAAATATAAAACAAATATCAATCAACAATAATTTCTCTAATCATATAAATAATAAAGAAATTAAAGTCACCTCATAAAAATGAAAGAAACAAAAACACAAATAATAATCTATATATAAAATTCTCTGGCTTCGGTTAGTCCGTCACACCCTCTAAATTAACCATACATTGGAAATTCGAAACCAAATTTCTGGGAGAAGTACAAACAGGTAAGGGAGTACAAATTACAGTTTGTTTTACTAGGGTGCCTAGCTTGGTACAATAAATTTCTATTAATGTTTTTAGAAAAATTTAAAATTTTATTATTTGACTTACAAAACCTCCCACTATTTTAAAAGCAATTTAATGATTAATATAACAAATACTTATTTAATAAAAATTCAATATTGTTTTTTCCATATTTTTCTTTAAGTTTTTATATACAAGAATCCATTTTCCAGTTCGCCCTGCCTTTGCAAGAACTATGAACATATCACAAGGCCAAACGCTTCACAAAGTTGGAATTTGACTCCAGAAAGAAATATTTATGCATGACTAGTTGTATGTTGCATGCTCAAGAGTAAGAAATCCTAAAAAATTATTCCGAGAAATTTTCATAGAAAATTTGCATCCTCCGAGAGGAATCGAACCTGTATCCTATACGGAACCGTCATATAGCTTGATGTGCCTTAACCGATTGGGTCACAGAGGAGCATTTGGTCAACCTGGTCGATTCTACTGTTTTTAAACACAGTTCTCCATGATTTTCTTTGATTCCTTCATATTTTCTCAATGCGTATCCAAATGTAAACAAATGACGTCATACTTTATGAAATAGACAAAGTCTGACAATTATTTAAGACATTTTTTTATGTTTATACGTTCTTTTTATAGATACAAATATTTAAGTAAATGCTCTGTTTTATAATAAACAGTATTAACATTTGCCTACAAAAAGAACGTATAAACATAAAAAAAATGTCTTAAATAATTGTCGGACTTTGTCCATTTTATAATATATATATATATATATATATATATATATATATATATATATATATATATATATATATGTTCTGCGAAATTTGTTTTAAATCGAAACATTTACTACCCAACTGTTGCTCTTATTAATGTCCAAGTGAAATTCTAGCTTGCATTATTTATAAACCCGGTCGATTGGTATTGTGATAGGATTCGAAAAAGAAAAGAAAAGAAATTGTGTTTTCTTATTATATCGGTGAACGAAGGACGTGTGAAAGTGCATACATTCGCGCATGCTCGCTGATTCTTACACATACATCGAGATTAATAGACAGAGTGGAAAAAAGGAAAGACAGGCCTGACTGGTGTTTTTTTTTTCCACTGAATTAAAATTTGACAGATTGACGACAGAAAAACTAAATCGTATCTATAGCAACAGATAACAGTAAAATCAAAAGGTAGAATAAAGGTAAGAACAATGACAGAAAAAAACAAATGCTTATATATATATATATATATATATATATATATATATATATATATATATATATATATATATAAAGTAAGGCCGAATTTTGCATTTAAGTGAAATTTCTCGCGTCATATACCTCCCGAAATTATTCCGATCTACGCAGTTTTGTATCCAAGCGTAAACAAAGCGAATTTTAGAAAGTAATGGACTTTTTATCAATCCGTCTGATTTTTTATCACTTTAAACCTTACTATACAGTGTATATTCGTATTTGAGTAGATCCGCTTATTTATCAAAAGGTATATTTATTTCTTTTCGTCTACCGGCCTGAATGTTCGAGAAATCTTATTAAAGAAAAATTTATACTGTTTGTTAGGATTCGTACTTGCGTCCATCATTAAATTCTCTGACAAAATGAGTCAACAAGGACCAAACAGTCAGATAAGGCCAAAATTATAATTTTAAGCGAAATTTTTCATATTTTGCAAAGTTTCGTATCCAAAAGTACACAGTGAGAACTTTTCGATAAATATTATTAAAGTAAAAAATTATTTTCGCCTACCGGACCGTATGTTCGAGAAATCATATTAAAAATAAAATTCAGAGAGTGTAAATTAAAATTACAGCATCATTTATGAACAAAACCAGGAAGAAGCAAACAAATACATTCATGGGTTGAGTGTCGGACGTGATACACGCTTGGGCGATTCATGACTAACCAGGAAGAAGATTTTCACGCGGCTATTATGTTCAATATATCAACAAAAGTTTGTTTGGCCCGACTGACCCATACAAAAGTCTTATATATCGTACATCATGCCCTGATGAGTGTTTCAACGGTGTAACCTTATGTTGATCAATCATATAAGTCAAATAAACCTTTATAGATCTATTGAATATATATATATATATATATATATATATATATATATATATATATATCGCGTCTAGCATGAAACAGCCTGTCGCCTCTGAGTGTGGACTTCAATGTTCACTTTTATATTTATATATTTACATACGATCTATCTCTGATATCGAGCACTTTATCCCATAATTACAAACACGCGCACACACACACACACACACACACACACACACACATATGCAATATTTAATTTAATAAATAAAAAAAATGTAATAATTCCAGCACTTGAGAATTGCTTCGGCATGAAACTCCGAGTTGTGCAATTAATACAAAATATTATATATATATATATATATATATATATATATATTAAGTAGCTCTGTTACTTAACATTGATCACTGTTTTTTTTTTATTACACTATAGGGTATTTTTATAGGATCGCTTGCTCGTATACCTACTCATATTTACCTATTCGGCAATATATATATATATATATATATATATATATATATATATATATATATATATATCAGAAGAGAAAGAGTGAGGGAGAGAAAGTGTCTGCGTGGTGTGTGTGTAGACATAGGAATTAGCATAGTTTGTTGACGCTACACCATATATATATATATATATATATATATATATATATATATATATCAAATTGACACAAATTTCCTGATATTTCCTGTCGAGCGGACCCAACAATTACACAAATTTTTAAAAGTGTTGACCATTTGGGTCCGTATCCTCGAAGATTTGACGTCCCTTTTTAATAAAAGCGAATGCTTCCCGCATTTTCTGTAGGGAAAAGTGACGTGGCTCAGTTTTTTTTTTGTTTGTTTGTTTTTTTTTAATTGCTCGTTGAGTTCTATCAAAACCTCGTTCGTTAGGAACTGCTTGTCGTTTACAAATAAATCTATAAAATTCTCCTCCTCTTCCAAATCCATTTCCAGCTCTTTGATCATTGTCACCAATGTTTTGTTGATTTCAACTTTATCAAACCCCTTGAAATCATTCACGAATTTCGGCCATAGTTTTTTTTTTTTTTTTACACGCCATTCATACCGTGTTCTAAACATTATTCTGTTGTGTTCTGTAAAGCCTTATAAACATTATAATTCTTCCAAAAGACACGAGGGTATGTATGATTCATCAAGATCAGTTGTAGCTATTGCTTGCCTCAATGTACGCTTCATATAATAACGCTTGGAGATGGCAATGAATCCCGGATCCATTGGTTGTAAAAAAGACATGGTGTTCGGAGGGAGGTACACGAAGGTAATGATGGAGTGAAAATCTACAATGTTTTGCGGGTGGCCAGGAGCATTATCAATTATTAATAATATCTTAAAAGGAATCCTCTTCTTTCAATGGTTTTCTGCTGCCAGGATAAAATGATTAAAGAACCAATCTTCAAAAATAACAACAGTCAACCATGTTTTTTTGAATTAGCCATCCATATAACAAGAATAGATGCTTTAATTACATTCTTCAGGACACGGGGTTTATGTGTATGATACACCGGTAGTGGTTTTAATTTCAAATATCCAGCACAGTTACCTCCTAAAATAATGGTCACACGTTCTTTTGAGACCTTGTAGCCTGGAATTAGTTTTTCTTCTTTGGAAATGAGAAACAAATGCAGATCAGCTGAAGAAGAATGGCTGGACGATAACGATTTATATTTTTGTATATCAAGAATAATATTAAGGAAATTGTAACTCAAAATATAAAAAACGCGTCACAAATAAACTTTTCATATTTTGTCTTACAATTTTATATATATATATATATATATATATATATATATATATATATATATATATATATTATAAATTAACTGATTGGAAATATGGATTTTCCGCTACACAGTAACCATGTTTCAAAAATGGAAGCTAAAAACTTTAAATTTAGTTTTGTAATTAAATTAAAAACATGAGTTCCATTTCATCTTCAAGCGAATTTGGGACTCCAAAATTCGCTTGAAAATGAAATAAAGTTTTTAGCTTCCATTTTTGAAACATGATTATTACTGTGTAGTGAAAAAAACATATTTTAAATCAGTTAATTTATAATACTGATGCTCTGTAAATTTACATTGAGCACTATTTTGTAAAATATAAAAATATCAATAAGAACACCGGATTACATATCTTGCTGTTCTTTCTTTTTATTGGCACACACACACACACACACACACACACACACACACACACACACACACACACACACATATATATATATATATATATATATATATATATATATATATATGTATGTATGTATGTATATATGTGCGCAGGTATGCAGAAAATAGAAAAGAACACGTTGGGTGCATAATCCGGAGTTCCTTATATATGTATATATATATATATATATATATATGTATATATATATATAATTTGCTATTTTGTTGACAAGAGGAGAGGTTACATTCCAATATGAAAATGATTTTATTTATCGCTTGTGTGTTTTTTGACAAATTAGACAAGGAGAGGGAGAAGGTAATTCGGACTAAGAACCCACAAAGAACGCGGAGAAATATGGATCTAATGTTGGATGTTCAATAATCAAGCAATAATCAATTCGTTGTTCCAAGACGATTACGGGCATTGACAAGCCCATGAGGAGAAAATAAAAAGCAAATCAACTACATAACTATCAACAAGAGATTTAGGAATGTACTTGTTCACTGCAAAAACCTATCCAAGCGCCGACTGCGGAAGCGACCATCTCCCTGTTATATTTCAACTGGAAATGAAATCGTTTGGGGGACCTTGTCGCACGTAGTGCACCAGCTCTCTGTGATCGGCCCTTCAAAAAGTGTGGATGGTCCTGCACGAAACCTTCACCACTATAATCAAAATCTCATGTTCTATACATGCGGGTTGGGGACCGCTTGTGAATTCCAAATTCCCATGAAACTCCAATATTGGAGACGGCTCAACCCACCTCGGTTGAATGCCGTTACAGGTACAGGGGTAAAGGAGAATGGACGAAGAAGAAAAAACGAATGGATGAGCAATGAGATTATCGGAATGATGCAAAGGAGACAGAAAACAATGCCAAGACATGGAACGGAATAGAGAAAACTACACAATGAAATAAGGACCAAATGCAGGCAGGCTAAAGAGGAATGGCTCAACGAAATAATGTGAAGAAATAAAGAGAATGAGTATCGCAAATAACGGAGATATGCATGAAAATAAGAGAACAGGACAAAAGACATGCTCATCAAGAGGATGCATAAAATCCAAGGAAGGAACGCTCATATTAGAGAAAACGCCAAGGCTCATTACAAATCACAAGAAGTTATAATTATCATGGGAGACCTGAACACCAAAGTAGCCAGGGAGAGACTAGGGGAGATACCTGCCAAATTCGGACTAGGAATGATTATTGACAAGGAGGAACTCAATAGGAGAAACTAAGAAACAAATTGACTACATAACCATCAACAAAAGATTCAGAAATGTAATGATTCACTGCAACACTTCAAGTGTCGACTGCGGAAACGATCACTTCCATGTTATATTTAAACTAGGAATGTAACTGCGGAAACGGAAGGAGACTAACGTTATTATTATTCGGAACTCAATATATCAAGCCTTGTACCAGACTAACCAAAGTATTGTAAATATTTAATGGTGTGTCGTCATGCAGTAATTGTTAGCGAGCTCATCTTATTAACTTTTATTAATGTAATATATTCGATCCTCATTGGGTACTCCATAATTGTTACCTCACTGCAAAACCTGACTGCTGACCGCGGAAGCGATTACCTCCCTGCTATATTTAAACTAGGAAGGAAACTACGGAAACTGAAGAATCCTAACGCAGCATCGAAATTGCAATACAACAAACTCTTGAACGATCCGAATCCGAAGAAAAAATATATGGAGAGAATGAAAAGAAAATACGAGGGATAAAATGGAAATGGAACTTCGAAATGAGAGACACTAAGAGAAGATTTAGTGGAATCAGCAAACGAGATGATCCCAAAGGAAAATGGACGACGAAGATGAAACGAACGGAAGATAAATGAGATTCTGGACATAATGTAATGAAAACAGAAATCAATGCCAAGACAAAGAACGGAATAGAGTAAACTACACAACGCAATAAGAAGCAAATGCAGACAGGATAAAGAAGAGTGGCTAAACGAAAAATATGCAGAAATAGAGAGATTGCGTACCACAGACAAAGGAAATATGCATAAACAAATAAGGAAACTAACAGGACAAAAGACATGCTCGTCAACAGGCTGCATATAATCAAAGGATGGAATGCTCATATTAGAGAAGGGAAAAATTCTTCAGCGAAAGAATATATTGGAGAACACTTCCCCAACGAAAAAGAATAGCCTGCAATGCACAGAATTACCGATGGGCCTGAAATTCTAAAAACCGAAGTAGAAGCTGCACTGGCGAAATTGAACAGAAAAAGGCGGCAGGGCCAGACGGAATTTTAACAGAAATGCTGAGAGCCTTAGATAACTTTGGCATAGGCAAGATCACAGAAATAATAAATGAAATCTACAACAGTGGGGAGATACCGGAAGATCTAAGCAGATCTATTTTCATAGCATTGCCTAATCAACCAGGTGCAGAAGAAGGTGAACTCCACTGAACAATCAGCCTAATGAGCCATATAAAAAACCTCATCATCCGAATTCTGATTAATAGAGCGCGCAGAGGAATCAATCCAGAGATAGGACAAGAACAGTGCGGGTTCGTCAAAGACACCGGAACAAGGAACGCGATATTCATGCACAGACTGTTATGAGAAAGATCAAAACAAATGCAGAAGGACGTGTACCTGCGTTTTATAGATTACGCAAAGGCGTTCGACAAAATACGCCACAAAGTTCTGCTAGAACTGCTCAGCAATCTTAACATATTCAGGAAAGACATTAGAATAATCAAAAATCTATACTGGCAGCAAAAACAGAATGACGTGTAAGACAAGGATGTGTCTTCTCGCCGGACTTATTCAACCTTTACAGCGAGGCAATTCTGAGAGAAGGATGGATTAAGCATAAACTACAAGAGACAGAATGCATGGTCACCAGAAACAAGATGGGCGCCAAATGCCAATAACAGATCGGGGATAGTACAACCAAGCCCATACAGATATTTAAATATTTGGAAAACCACAGAGAACCATCCCTGTCCCACATTAGAATGTCTGACGCTCAACTGCACGAGAGTACCTCTTTGCAACTGCTCGGTCTCACATTGACTACTGACCTGAGATGGAACAAATACATTGAGTCAATAGCTTCGTCCATCGCAAGGAAATTGGCTCCCTGTGCCGCGCCAGGAAATTTTTCTCGCCGGAGTCGATCCTTCAAATCTACAAATCAACCATTCGCCCTTGCATGGAGTATTGCTGCTATATATGGCCTGGAGCCCCTTCTCATTGTCTCAAGGTTCTTGATAAAATCCAGAGACAGATATGCAATGTAATTGGCCCTGATCTGGCATCTCCTCTGCAGTCGCTCTCTCACAGACATAACAATGAAGTTGAAGGAAACTAAATACAATCTATAAAAATAAAATAATTATGTACTTTGGTTTGGTTTATTTTGTTTTACGGCATTTAATGCCAACATTTTTTATTGATGGTAATATTTTTTGTCAAAATTCTGTTTCTGGTAATATTTTTCCTTCAAAATTGTATTGCCGGTAATAATTTTTTTCAAAAAAATATTGCTGGTAATAGTTAACTATTTGCCCATAGTTGGGACCCTAACAGGTGCTACCACCCCAGGTCAAGGTGGACCTGGGAACACCAGCAATTAAGAGGTGATTCCACGCTCCTCAAAACCTCCTGATCAGAGACCTTGCTGCTGGATGTAGTTTAACATCTTACCCAGGACGCGGATGTAGTTTAACGTCTTACCCAGGACGGACTTATGTAGTAGATTACTGGAAAAGTACGTTCCCGAATAGAAAATTAAAAACAAAATTTTACAAAATTGCAAAAGAGATTTATTAGTCAAGTACAGAGTCTCCATTGTTTTATACAACTGTCTCGCGTCGTCCTTCAAACTTGTTGATGCAATTTTTTGTGGAGATTTCGGTTTTTTTTTGGGTTTTTTTATTTTGTTGGAAGAAGGTTGTGAGCCAGAGTCAACTGACTATACAGAGCCAATTTTGTTGTCATTTAAATTGTTCTGTAGAGACCAGAACAAATTAAAACCCGAAGGAACCCAGTTAGGAGAATACAGTGGGTGCTACAGTGCGGATTCCACTTCACCTCTGACTTTCTATAAGGTCTGTTTTGAAATATCCTGCGATCTTTCGTTGTCTGTGTGGAAAATGAAAGCTTTTCGATTTGCCAAAATGAACAGCCATATTGTGATTGGTGAGTTAGTCACAATACGACTTTATTAGGTATCATTTCGCTGGCTCGAAGTACCTCGAAGTGAATTAACCCGCTATATTCAGAGCGAAAGGACAGCAACTCTTTCATTGGCTACAAGGTCAATTTAGTTATTGTTTCTGGACATTCACGATTTTGTTTTTGAATACAATCCATTTCTCATCGACTGTGACAATTCTGTTCAAAAACGGCT